>PNEQ01094726.1:8007-53651 GCA_003012365.1 Medauroidea extradentata
CCCCTTTTAAGTTAGTTAATGAATGCATTCTCCAGTACTTTGTATTGTGTAGTTGTCGTTGTAAATGTAAGTTGTCTTCTGGCACACAGACAAGACGAACACAAACACCCCGGCCGGGAATCGAACCCGGGACCCTTGTCCCAGCAGCCAGGAGCGCTAACCACTGAGCCAAGTGGACGGACTAACCTCTGAGCTACCGAACACTTCACGAGGTTGTTCAATCTAAACAAGTATTTCATTGTTACGTGCGCCTGTTGCTCGTATAGTTGTGATAGAAATTTTTAAATTTATATTATTTTGCATTAAAAGTTTTCATAAAGTCAGATTAAAATCTTTTGTATTATGAAATGCTTTGTATACAAAACAGTGATATCACACTACGAGTTGTTTGCTAGCTAAATGTGATTTTAAAACAAACCTTAGAACTATTCGGTCGTTAAATTTAAAATTAAGTAAGCAAAACTACTATTTTTAGTTGGAAATGACCATAATATCCCGTTAACCAGCATAAATAACATGACAAACGTAGTTAAGGTATTCTATTTAAATGTCGACCATGTTTGTTTAACTTTCCAAATGCTGTAATTGGTTCATTCCCATAATTCTTACGTGAAAATGTAAATTTTTCACTATTTATTATGTCACGGCCAACACGACAACGACCACACACGACCTGTTAAATTCTATTATGATTCGGCACGTCTAGAAACACACTTTCTTTTCTAAGTCAACTCTTAACTAAACATCATAATTTTTACGTTTTTAATTGTGAACCCACACAACAGAAGGGACACGACCACCGCGACATGAAAAACAAAGTATGTCCGCCAATAGCATTAACGTTTCTGTGACGTCAGCTCGACAGAAATGGCGGACGCTATGTAAATTCCGAATTGAAGTTTTATCTATTTTATTCGAACCGGAGTTAGTTTTGCGCCCAAATGTTGGTGAAGCTGGTGAGTTGATAGTAAATTGCGTTTGTTTATTTTAAGAGAGATTTTCGTTGGTTAACACAAGCAAATCATAATATTTCAGAGCAAACTTGTAATTGTGCCTTTATTTCGGAATACATATATTACAAATAAAAAACGGGAAAATGTGAAATACTGTAAACATCTGTAGCTGTCGTACTATAGACTGATCACGATAAAGTGAGCACTGCTTAAATTTTTCGTTCAACAATTTGCAACCATCTTTATTATTTTTGACTCGAAAACTTCCCTGGAACAAAAACCCAGTGAAAACATTCCACCAATCTCAAAACATAACATATTTGGCCCAAATAAAATACAGTTTTTGGGTATTGAAAGTGTTGGGTGTTCAGTTTAAAGCGAACAGACTGTAGGGGTAGTATGTAGCGGCAGAGAACTACGCACATGGTTTCTTTTCCGTATTTGTCGCCGAAGCTAAACTAGTGTTCGTAATAAAGAAAAATATGTAGTGTCGCATTGTTTTGTCGTATCACTTTGTCTCGTGTACGTGATCCCAGGTAAGGTTAATTCTACTGCAGGTTAGAAAGAGCAATGTTACAAGTTTGGCACAGGGAACATTTCTGCCGCTTGAGCGCTGGTATCAATAGTACACCAAACTGACCAATCACAGAGCTTTCCTGAATTTTAAAGTTACATAAAGTTGATAATTTAAAACTCATAATTAGTTTCTTTCAACTTTAAAATTAAGTTAATTGACTTCTGCCATTTGCAAGCCTATTTAAATTTAACTTTACTACTGTTTCGTATTTGTCTGGTCTTTTTGAGAAATCAGCGAAACTAGCGGCGGAAATTTTCCCTGTGCCAAACTCTCCCATAAGAAAACGCATTTTCTTTCTAACATGTTGTATAACTAACCTTATCCCAGCATAACGGTAGGAAGTGTGTATGTTGACGTTGCAGTGAAGCCGTACCTGGTGGCTGGTCCTCGCGACGCCGTGGCGCTGGCAGGGGGCAGCGCAGAGTTCCGCTGCCAGGTGGGTGGAGACCCGCCCCCTGACGTCCTGTGGCGACGCACGGCAGGCGGTGGTAGCATGCCCCTGGGTCGCGTGCGCATCCTTGAGGACCGCAGCCTGCGCGTGGAGGCCGTCGTGCCAGAGGACGAGGGCGAGTACAGCTGCGAGGCGGACAACGGCGTCGGCGTGCTGCGTGCCTCCGCCACACTCACCGTCCACTGTGAGTGCCTCCGACAGGGTCTGTGCGGGGGTTCAGTGTTTTTTCTTGCAGAAAATCTGTTTGTAAGGGTGTGCAATTAGTTGCCTGCCAGGTCTTCAACCGGCGTTGAAATACGTGTGTGTGTGTTAATGTGGGTTTACAATTGATAACATAACAGTAAGCATAGAACATAGGTTGTTCGCACAAGAACTAACCTCTATGTATTTTTACCTACCAATTCACAACACCAAAGGGGCCGCGGTGGCTGAATGGTCAGACCATTCCCCTCCTACCAAGGCGATCCGGGTTCGGCTCCCGACGGGTCATTCCCCGGATTTTCGCATGTGGGAATCTTGCCGGACGATGCCGCTGGTCGACGGGTTTTCTCGGGGATCTCATGTTTCCCCTACCCCTTCATTCCGGCGTTGCTCCATACTCACCTCGTGTCACCCCTCACCAGCGCTAGACCACAATGTTGAGCGCTGACCAAAATCACTCACTCACAACACCAAAATGTGGTCGTGTGCACAGAGATACTGACATAAGAAATGGTAACATTTCATTTCTTGTGTGTACACGTAGGACACGCAACCAATCACAGCAAATGAGTTTGTGGATGTCCGCCATGTTGGTTTAACCTCCAAAAATACATGCGAACAAAGCTAAGCTAGAATTAGAAAATTTAGGCCGGTATTCCTAAACAAAAAGTTAGGGCCTACATAAGCACTACCATCTCAGGCGCCAGAAAAGCAATGACAGAGACCTTACTCGCTGAGCGTATTCCAAGACGTGTTTGCGCCGTGTCCCAAGATGGTGTCAGGTAAGTCACTGCTTATTATTCGCCGCCCCACGCAAGACTAGAAACAAATGAAGGCATGATGAGCGCTGACGATTTACCACGGCTATAACAAGAACACGTTAAACTCTGTACTTTTTAAACGTATTATTTAGCATTTGAATTTGTTTACAAAATATTTACAGTAACAGAGAGATAAAAATCACGGATTATAACGGTCACAATTAAAATATTCAATAACTATTTCTTGTTAAAAGTTAAAACAGTAGGTACAGTAGCCACGCGATCGCAGTGTTTCCGTTCATATTTTTATGCTGATTATGACCTGAAATGTTATATTAGCATATTATTCGGACACATGGAATTACATTCAAAACATAATTCACAATCACTGTTAAAATATAATATATTATTACGCCGCAACTTAATACTAAAAACTAAGGTATTGTCACGGTAACAATGGCACATAAATTAGGTCTCTCATCGCCTCTAACGCACTAAACCGACAAGTTTTTTTTTTCCTTGGTCACAGGTTATTACTTAATCATACTTCAAGCAATGGCTCTATCATTTCATTGAACACATATCTCTAGCAAAGTGAAATTCATGCTTCAGTCGAAACTTTGTTTGTATCCAGTAATTTCATTTTGAAACAGTCTCTAATAACCTAGGTGTCGACGATACGTAAAGCTCACTTACCTTACCATTTGTTTTTTAAATATATGAAATAGAAAGGTGTTTTTGAAAATTTTTGAAGGCTTCAGAATAACACTGATACAGCGCGCGAGCGGTTTTAAAATATGTTGCCTGTCAACTGTCAACGTCTGAAATGTGCTTTTATTTTACAATATGTTGATAGCAAATATATCGCATATGTTTAGTTGTTTCTAATAAAACATGTTTTTTTTGTGATGCAAAATGTTTACTAATTAATCCAAATTTTTTGCATGATTAGGGCAATGTGGACAAATTAGAATGCCTATATTAATAATGTTTACACTGCGTTATTGTTATTTTATATGCATCAAAATGAAAAGCGAAGATGCATTAGTAAATTTTAATAGAGTATAACATGTTGTTATGAGCGTTAAAAATTATCCTGGAAAATTAATTGTTTAAACTTGTGTCATTTTAATATCTAAAAAACACAAAATAAGATATGTGCATCTGAACGTGACGACAAATTTTTATCGTTCTAGACCACGGTCGTAGAAGAACAGGTCTGGACACTCGCCTGGATATTTGACCCCCTTGTTGTTTGGCTGTAGTTCACCAAGTTACCTAGAATATTGTGTTTTATTGGCGCTGATGTTACGGCGGTCTGACTAAACTCCGCCCACTTCCTTTCCGCTAAGATAAACAATTTATCAAAACGTATTTTTTATCAATTTATGAAATGCTTTCTTCGCTCACAAATTTAAGAAAAGGCTCTAGCAATCTTTATTTACTTTATAAATTAAACAATGGAAAAAAAGATGACGGAGTTTGAGTCCGATCGCCTGGAAAACAGCGCCAAAAAGTACGGCATTCTCGGTAACTTGACGAACTACAGCCAAACAACAAGGGGGTCAAGCAAAATACATTGGTAGATAGGCGAGTGTCCAGACCTGTTTTTCTACGACCGTGTTCTAGACACAATATTTCTTATTTTAATGTTAGCAAAAAAAGTAAAAAAAATTCTCACAGAACGTAAAACATTCAAAAAAATAATTTTACATGTTTTGTATGTTATTTACAGCGAAAACCAGTTAGTTTGTACTCTTTACAAATAGTTGATTATAACATCGTAACGGTCGAATATCTTGTTATTTTAATGTGTAGAAACGATATTTCCTAAAATTAAAGTAATCCCACTACCACTAATAATATTCTGTGTAATTTTTAAAAAAAAATAAAAAAAACTTTGGATCGGCCAGGATTCGAACCCAAATATTCTGATTATCGACCAAGCGCCTTGGCACCTGAGCCAACTACGCTGATACCGATACAGTGCATAAATTTTATACTAAAGCCTTTATTTAGCAAACTGTCTACAATATATTAATTTTCTTATTTACTAATAGTTTTAAGTTTTTTAAAAGCTTGTAGCTTATCACTTAACATTCTCGCCATCTTAAAGTTTTATTTTAAGTACTATTTTCTTGTGTTTGCCAACTCTCGTATTGTTAAATACGATTTTCAGCAGGCAAGCGGTAGTATACGGTTTACCGGTTTGTACAGGAATAATGTACTACCATCTCGCGACACAGAAGCGCAAGGGTTGAGTCCTATCTCGCAACCGTATTCCTAAACGTTCTAAAGGTATCGGATAAGTCACAGATTATTATTTGCCGTCCCGTGTTCGGTTATAAATAAATGAAGGCGACGCTGGGCAGTGCTTTTTTATAAAACAAGTAGCAGTGACTTTCAACAGCTATATAACAAAAATACGTTGATTTTTTTACATTTAAAACGTAATGTATTAAATTGTTTTAAACTGGAATAAATCATAAATACAGTAATATAGATTAAAATATATGTTATATATCTTTCAAAATTTAAGTATTAAAAATAAAGTTACAATCTCTTGTGCAAAGTAAAAAAAAGTAAGTTTTTTTTTATAAATTGGTATCTACATGGACGTCTTTTGCGCGTTCGAGATCTACAAATGCGGAAACTAAAGTTCGAGAAAACATGCACATCACTCATTACCCTAGCCTCTAGGCGCAAGTAACTTACTGGCGTTCTGTTTTTTCGCCGAAACTCACCTCTACGAGACATAACTGTAATTTTGACGATAAAGGTGATTTGTATACATCTGCACCCTATAAAAGATTCTGTAGCAAGATTTCAATGCTCGAAAAGCACCACTAAAACACCCATTTTGTCCATTTTGGCCGCTTTACAATATGCTTTAATGATTACTGTTGAACCAGAAATCGGTGTACACATGTATAGTAATCTTTGAATAATATTCCTAAGCAGACATCACTCATGTGCGTTGAGCAGTTTTCGAATAATCTGGTAACGGCCGAATCTCGGCGCACTTCTTGGAGGCATGGGAAAACGGCTACCACAATGACGTGCACACGTATGTAGGACCGCGAAGGTTTTTCTTCTTTTTCTGTAAGTCTACTTTCCATTGTCCGTTTGTGTATTTCTCAATTTCTCCTCCACATTAAAAAATCGAACATATGGAGCTAATGTAATCAAACTTGATAAAAATATAGTGCAGTAGACAAAGTTGATTAGACTTATATGTACTTAGTTCATATTTTCATAATGGCGGTCATTTAAAACGTTTTTTCTTCATGAGATAAACAAAACTAATTTTTTTGAAGAGAGACGTTGTTTACATTAGCCTATCGAAATTCTGGTAATGTGAGTATCTTAAGTTTTCTTGATCACATGAGTTATCTACACTAACCATGCATCTGGAAATCACCAAACTCGGTACATATGTTTGATATTAAGGTATTTTTAATATATCATTTTCAGTTTTTACACACAGAATGATTCAGACAATTTTTTTTTAGTACCGCGTGGAGAAATTTATGATGAGGTAAGTTGAAAATGTAATTTCAATGATTATGTGAAATGGGTAATAGTTTAAAATTGACTTAATATTTTTTCTTCCTTTGATAAAATTGGCTATTTGGTCTTTAATTGTTTCAGCACTTGTTATAATGCTTTATATTTTAAGAAATAAATTTTTGTAGTTATTTTCTGGTTAATATTACTACCACAATAATTCACTTTGTAGAAAATTTTTAGGACATATTTTGGACACGTATTTCATAAGCTATAGCCTGATTAAAATAAAAAAATTATCCCGCACAACTTACAAGGAAATTGTGTATTAAATGTAATTTGGCGTTTCAACGTTAATAATACTAAACATACTCTATTTCCGAAGATTTGATGTCATGAATTATTATTTTCTCCTATAAGATCTGTGCCGACTCTAAGAAAATGTTAAATTAAAAACTTAATTTTTCAAACTTTGTTTTAATTAGTTCAAATTGTTGTAGGTTCACTATGTTAGAAGACAGAATCACATGAAGAAACAAAGAAATATTTTATAACATTTACATCTACATGATCAATGTGAAATTTTTTGGTTTATTTGCACCAAATTAAGGAAAGTAGTCTTATTAGTTAAGCTTGTACTTTCTCGATTTATGCACATACCATTCGCAGATTAGTGTACGAGTGTATTTACTTTAAAAATAAAACTGTAATTTTTAAATGTGGTCACTTACCTTGAGATTTTCCTTATATAATACCGAAAAAAACTATTAAATTAAGAGCAGCATTTGCACGTCTATTAAATGTTCTCTCGTCTCTATACACAAGTCACAGAACTAGCGAGCAGATTTTCTGTCGCACAAACGATTTTTTGTATTAGACTTTTAAAAATCTGTAAATTTTTTTTATATATTTAACTAAATTTTTAATTACAATGGCACGAGAATGGAGATATTTTTACAAAATATTTATAGCATGCTAGCTGTTTTGGAAACGTCCCGTTACAGATTTTTTATTTTTTTTTTTTTCGTAGGTGAATATATCGTGAACACATTTAATTATTTCTGAAACTTTTATTTAATATGACGTAACGCAGATTAAATACGAGTTATTTAAGGAAAAAATATATAAACGACATTCGTTTTATATTGCTTGAAAAAATTTTATTTCGGAAATTAATTAAAAAAATATTGGAATGTTTGTAAATAAAAACATAGTTAGAACTTCTGAATGTTAGTTAAACGTATCGTATTTTACAAAAATTTGTTTAAATCAATAGTATATAACAGTTTGTAACAATTGTAATTGCATATTTTCTAAGTAGGCCGGTTTACAAACGGTGCCTATTGTTCGTACGTCCATTATTCATTCTATTTGTAAGCATTTAAAGAACAAAAAAAAGTCAAGTCATTATATTCCATACTCTAGACGTGATATTCCTACATGTTGACTACAATTCACAGGAGGAAAAATTTCTATTCATTAATGGTTCATTATACATTTATCTTATTTTTATATTTTTGAGTCAGTTTAATGCTTACGAACTATATTTATGGAAATAAACATTAATTTCAATTTTACCTTATTGTGATACATAATACATAAAAAAGTAAAAAAAAAATTGAAGTGACCGGGATTCGAACCGAAATAAAATTGTTACCGAGCCGAAACATTAGCGCCTGAGCTACTCAATAATTTTGGTAAGAACGACCAATAAAATGTACATTTACTGCAAAGCTTTTAAAACTACAAATATGTTGATTTTGGATTATTTGGGCTTTTAAGATGCTAGTGAGTTATTATTTAGTATTCCTGCTGCCATAAAGTTTCATTTTCTGTAGGATTAGAATGTTTTTGTTGTCTCTTTTTATTATTAAAAATGTTATTCGTCCAGCAAGCGGTAAAATACGTTGTAACGTACGTAGCCGTTTGTAGGGCTAAGCGTACTGCGCATGCGTAGTTATATTAGGACAAGGAAAAGTCACGGATCAGTCCTGAATAAGCAATGACCTTACCCTAAACCCTTATACAAACGTTTAGGAATACCGATAAGGTCTAGGCATGACATATGCTGCACCTAAACCCTTATACAAACGTTTAGGAATACCGGCCTTAATGTTAAACACATGTTTCTAAATTTTGAATACCGATTTACATTGTGCATTTCATAGGAACTTTGGTTTTATACTTCCTTTTACCTCCAAATACCATTTCACTTCTAATATGTTTCAACGGCCTTCGGTCACGGCAAGGAATATTTCAGATTTGTCGAAAAAAATGTCATTGGCTAAATATGACAGAATCCAATTGTGAGATAATTTTGCACAAAGTGTCTGGTCATGCACAATGTCTACTGTTATGTTGTATGTTCTGGGCTTATGTTTTTTAATTGTTAACTAACATTTAGTGCTGTAGTCTGTTGTCTTGCACTCATGTGAAAGAAAATTGCTTCTTCCTATGGAGTCAGATTAGGCAAGTTCGCATGATGCCGGTTGAAACAACGGTGGAATAAAACTCATCTTAACGTCCTGTTATCTCACAATGGTTGTAACTGACTTTATGTTCCGTCTCGCGCTATTACGTCATATGTTACAAAAAATGCAATAATTGTGTACTTACACAAGATAATGAAATCAGTGTTTCTCGCGTGTACGTACTTTCGACGTTCGGATAGTACCATAGCCATCTTTAGAAAATGGCCGCGGCCTTAGATCTGGCAACCCTACCAGGAAGGGTCATTACACTGAGAGAAAGAATTGTTTCATTATACTAAATATATTTGTTTGGGTGATGTTTGCTTCAGCTAAACAATATTTTGTTGGCAAGACCAAGCATAGAGTTCTCCAAACAAATTTAATTATTTACCTCGACCAAATTATTCATTTAAACGCACTTTGTTTGTGCCGAACATATATTTGGTTATTATAGGACGTCAAATAAATATTTTGTGTAAACAAACAACTCGTTACAACTTGTCAACGAAATAATATTGATAGTTATAAGTGATGTACTTTGAACCAACAAATTTTTTCGATGGACTAAATGATTTTGTTGGCGAAACTAAACCCATTTGGTTGACTTGCGGAAGTTGGCAGGCTGGCGTGCGTGAGCGACAAGATGGCGAACACTGTATACCTCAACTTTCAAAATATAAGCTTGTGCGACAAGTAGGACGTCTAAACTGTTAATCAGCTTAATTCAAGTATCTTAATTTTAGCTATAACAATTTCGAAGTGGTTAATTTGATTGATCACAATAGAAAATGCTATAAAATTGAAAAACACCGCAGCTGCAGATCTCGTTCTTTGTGCTGCGGTGCACGGCAATAATTTGGTAATATTATTTGACGTCGTTTGCCTTTTCGCAGACGGAAAACAAACATGTTTGAAACTAAAGCAGTAATGCAATTTTAGGACCAACTATTACTATACAAATAATAATTGCAATGCCACAGAAGCATTCGTAGCTCAGTTGATTAGGTCATGAGTAGAAAGTGGCAAGGGAAGGGATAACGGAACAAATCCCGGCCCGGCCATACTTTTTTTTAGGACTTAAATTTCAAAAAAATTTTAAGGTAATAAAATATATTTTTTTTTAGTTCTTAAAATATTGCATATGCGTTCGATATGTCGAACGAAATATTTTATGGCCAACTAAATATTTGGTACTGCTAACAAAATTCAGATATTTGCCTCAAATCGAGGGAACAAAATAATTTGGTACGAGCAATCAAATATTTCGTTGCCCCTATACAAACAAATTATTTGGTTGATACAAACAAATTTTGTTTGCACCAACAACATTTTTTTCTCAGTGATATAACATTTATTTTGTCTCGCCAATGCAGCAACGAACCAGGCACAGCCATTGTCATTGGAGAGCTAAAAGAAGTGTTAAAATGACCCTTCCTGACAGAGTTGCCAGATCTAAGGCCGAGTCCTTGTACTAAAGACGACCATGGTAGTACCCAACATACCTTAGTGTACATGGGCTCGTACTTCAAAGCGCATGTGCTGTGCTACGAAGAGTAGGTTCGCCTGTTAGGAAGCAATCTAGTGTTTAGTACTGGGGTCCAATTTAAATTTGCTTTTTATGGGTGCACAGCAAAATTTGCGCTTGCGTTGCCTCTGTTTGCGTTGGAATAAATACTTGCACACCTGCAGTAGATGGCCCATTTTACTTGCTCTGCTCTTGCGCTGCACTGCGTAGGTGCAAATACCAGGTAGTGTTATATTTGATCGGGGTCCATGTTCTATAAATACGAGCAGCACAACTGTGTTAAATATTCCCACATCCTTACACTACAATGCAAAGAGGACTCACGTGTGGCGTGCGGAGATTCGACATTGCATTACAGAATCACGACGCACAGACTGAAGCCTTCAACGACGGATGACAGCGAGTGACGGACATTACTCGGCCGGGTATCCTTGGTGTCTGTGACGAGGATGTGCAGCTTGTTGACGGCTGAGAACCGCTTCGTGGCATCCTCTTCCGTATTGTTCCTGTAATTATACCGGCGAAAAACCGCTTTAGTTGCTCCGTCCAGAGAACAGGAGATTCCAAAGTAAAATTATGGCTTTCACGTCGTTGCCTATTGGTTCCACACGTTACACTGTGTGTCAGTAGTAGTTTTACTGACGTGCAGTATCTTATTTTATATCGGTTATAATTGACTACACTGTAAAAATACCTGCTAGAATGTTTAAGAAGTAATTATCCTAAACACAGTACGGGACAGTTACCATACTTCCGCCTTGTAAATATGCATACTCTTACACTTGTTACAATACAAGTCTCGTAACTTTAGTATATATATTTGATTGTTTTATAAAAATAATTTAGGAGTGCTACCATGGATGTCTGGGAAACAATTCTACCTTACCTACTTTCTTAGGAATCCTATACGCACATGCGGCAAATTCATTAACTATTTTTAGTGTGTGTTTCCAATGTTAAAGAACAACCGTTGCATATCAGTCGTAAGTAATTAGGGTGAATATTTCCATAATTAATATAAGGGTGTCACCATTGACTTGGTGTGGGCGTGACGCAAGGTAAGCTGTATTTCGCGACATCTGTACACATCCGAGAGTGGCCTATTAGCAGTGACGTCACGCTCGTGCCTCGCCACTACCGATACCCAAGTCATGAGTTTGTACTGACATCGCAAAATACAGCTTACCTTGCAACACACTCGCTCCACGTCACTGGTTGTCACCTACCTTAAAGGGTTTTTCTCTCTTTAGAGGCTGTGAAGCAACGTACCTGTAAAGGCGTCCCAGGAGCTCGTAACAAATGCCGCATCGCCACAACGAGCCTAGTACAGCACTGGCGAGCAAGATTCCCGCCGATCCATATTTACTATTGGACTGATTTTAACGGTGGCTATACAATTTTATTAGAGGAAAATCTGTAGCAAAATTCAGTGCACGATTCTGAGTTTCTAATACATCTGGTTAGTACAATTTGAAGTAAGACATTCTGAAAAGGCCGTTCCTAGCTATGTTTAGGGGTTTGAGTGAGAGTGAGTGAGAGATTTAGTTCAGCGCTTAACATCGATGTCTTGAGCGCTGCTGAAGGGTGATATGATGTGAGTATGAAGCAGCGCCGTAATGAATGGGTGGGGGAAAACGGGAGATCCCCGAGAAAACCCGCCAGTCAGCGGCATCGTCCGGCACGATTCCCACATGCTGAAATCCGGAGACTGACCACGCCGGGAATCGAACCCGGATCGCCTTGGTGGGAGTCGAGAGATCTGACCCCTTGGCCACCGCGGAACTTTAGGGATTCGAAATATTGTTCTAAGGAGCATGTTGTCTTTAACAATGACAATTCGTACTTCATGTGTTTTCATTTCTTACATTGTCACAATGGGCAAATGTGGAATTGTTTCATAATAACGTGTTTCCCTGCATATTAAAACGCATGTGAAGCGCGTGGTAGGCGGAACCCGTAAGGACGATAGTTTACATGTCCGAGTCTAGATATTACTGGAAGTGACGAAGCGTGGAGTGTTCCAGGACATGCTGTGGTTAGTAATGACTGTGCATATCTCTTGAGTTGTTCGTGGAACTATTACACTGGCAGACACTCGTGCCAGTAGCGTGCAAGAGACGAAGAGCGAATCCTCTCAGTAATATTCTCTGGTCTCCACAACGAACCTTCATTGGTTGTGACAAGCAGGGGCATTAATGTCACGTGTTCGAAGTGTATTGTCTGATTTTAATAGAGCTTGCCTTGCTTGGCACACGACCACGTTTTTGCACTGAGCCGAAGTGGCAAAGACGATCCTCGCACGCATTTCGGTTACATCATAACCTTTATGCACACAATCTTCCAATTGTCGATCCTCCTCTATCAGAATTTCAGCGGTGACACTATTATATTATGACGTAACAATTAATATGAAAGAATGCCACGTGTCTGCCTTGGGGTTTTTTAATGTCTTGTAGCAGAATTTTCATGCTGAAAATGGTAGTATCAAACCTTATTAGTCTATTTTCATCTTCATGAAATTAGTAGACAAATGGGTACACAGTTCTAAAAGAGGGCGACTGCTATCTCACTCGAAAACATATCCGTACGCAGACGAAGTTCAAAAGTGTTGCATTGTTGTGATATGACGCATGTATGCGAAAGAAACGCTGTACATCGTCTGCCGGGCGTGGTAAACGACGTACTTAATAGCTTTGATTTTATATTTCATTCACATTATTATGACCAAATTATTGTCCGTCATGCAGTTGTCGTTAAACTAAGAGAATGGTCTCACTATTATATGCTAACCTGCTGGGGTTACGTATGTTTGCTCAGTCATGTTAACAGGTTTGCCTGAACACCAGGTTGTGTTAAATCAAGTTCTCGTGACGTACTGAACGCTCGAAAACTCTATTCCGTTTGTGACACGCTCATTCGGTCACCACTACGGTTTATTATATTTAATAGTCATCAGTGTCAATCAACGATCATAAATCCATTTGTATTAATAACTATGTCTTGCAACCTCTTGTTCTCCTCGCCATTCTATCAGGAATTGCATTGAAAAGTTTTCATTAAGAAACCATTACTGTCCCAAATTTTATACAGAAAAATAAGAAAATGTACATATTGTGTCTTTGTGAAAACGAGGGAGAGAGAAGCAGGTGCAAGAGAGTGCTTGGGGGCCTCACCCCACCCACGCACAGGCCACCCCTCTTGGCTGCAGAACAAGAGGGGAGGGGTTCAACCACTAGTTTTGTTAGTTGTTTCTGTATTGTAGATATTTAGTAATTAAGAGATCATAAATGTTAACAAGCAAAAGGACCGTTTTATGTAATTGGATATAAATATCAAAGAGAAATTAAGGAATTATTTAATAAATACTGTTCTGGTCGGAATTATTGTCCTCGAGAGGCGGAGCCATCGGTTGAAAGCTGACTCCTGACTGGCCCAAATCGAACCGGAGCTTGCTGGCCAGGTGATGGGGGGTTTTGCCGCGAATCGGGGGAGAAGCAAGACGTCTTCGGTCTGCGACAGACGTCGTCGAGCCGGGAGAATTGTTGGCGTGCTACGAAAGACGACGCACCGGGTACTGTCACCGGGCATCGAACTGTGCGTCGGGACGCCGTAGTAGAGATAAACGCCGTCGAGCCGCGGGTTGAGATCAAGATTTTGTCGAGTCGCAGAGTATTGTGGGCCGAGACGCGATCATCACTGTTGTTTTGGGCGTCGGGACGCCATTAAGATTTCGTCAAGTCAGTAAGTACGTCGGGCCGAGGCACCTATGATTGGTAATTGTAGGTATATAGTAAGATGAGGCATTTGATTTTCTAGTAGTCGTCCGGGTCTTCGTGCACGCGACTGTGATCCTTAAACTTAAGAGCCGTACCGACAATTCTGCGACAGTAACGGTCCGCTCCGAGAGGACAGTAACGACGTGCTACCCGGGAAAAATGACTTGCAAACTTTTTCATTACTCTAGTGCCCAGAACTTTAACTCATTAATGAATAGTCAATCAAACATCGACAGAAGTTGAAACAAGTATATAAAAAATAAAGCAGAGCACGTCGTACGTTACATTTTTAACGCCTCAGTCTGAAAATTAACCCTTTCCATCCTAACATCGTGACTTAATATAACCTAAGAGTGTATGGGTTTATGACCATACACCATTACTTATGATTTGTTGATAAAACCTGTAAAACTTTAGGTATGCAACCAACAAAGACAAGAAGAGAGTTAATCTTAAATACTACTGTCTCTTGTGTTGCATGGCCACTGTTTTACAGGTTTTATCAACAAATCATTAGCAGTGGTGTTTGTATATAAACTCATGCAGTATTATTATCAAGTGCCCTATTTCAACAAACATTCAAAGATCCTCTTAATATGACCTGTCCGTCGTGTCAGAAGCCTATATACATTCAGCTGGTATATCAAGTAATATCCTGGAATTAGGTAGGGCTAGGCGAGTCATATGGCCATGTTTGCATGCCTGAACACCAGACCACGTTTAAAAGCCTGCAAGCAATGCATTGTCTCGTGACTTAACGGAGAACTTCAAACATGTTATTGTTGAAACGCTTCAAGCTGAAACTTTGCCCAGCCAAGGATAACCTCACAACTTAAGACAACCGCCATAAACATATTTACATAATATGTATGTATATATGTGTGTGTATGCTCCACGTGGACTCCAAAACGGCTGATGCGATTTTGAGGAAATTTTCAGGTAATCTTTAGATTAGCCCAGCGGGTGATCCTGTAATGTTTGGTAGTGATCTTGGTAGTCAATTAATTTTTTTCTTTTTGCCAATTTTGTGTCATATTTTCCATACAAATTAATTAATTATAGTAATAATCAAATTAGAAGGGCAGAGACTTTAAAAGTGTGCGGCATGTCAATGCATAGACTTCAATTCTTGGCTATAGTTAAGGGCGCCGTCAACTAGAATCATGAAGAGGTGCGCAGACCTTTAACAATCCTGATTTCATTCGAAAACCATTCAACATGTTGTCACGCGGTTAGGCTACGAAAACATTTAAGGATCTTAGTACAGGTATATAATTTTGCCATTAACTGTTATCGTTCTTAACAAGTATTTTTTCTTAGTGTGAAAGTGACCGAATCGGGACTTTTGACGCTGATTTTTATGTAAGAGTAATCATTTTCACGATATTCTGAATATTATAGACCTGTAGAGCGACTCTTTCCCTTTCGTCGCGTAAGATAAAACGATAGTGCCTTCGCTTAAAGTCCCATAGTAAAAACGGTTCAGCGGGATGCTTGCACGCTAGTTCAGCGCTTGGTTCGTTCAGGCGACGTGACAATTGATGCGCGCTTCAAGGTCGCCCTAACAGCTCCGTCGCTTTTGAGCCTCTCGTGCACGGGTAGACGGCGCCCTTAATTAGTGCTACCAAGGTCGCTAGTTAAAAACTACAGTGTAACAGAGAGTAGGAGAGAATGATGCAAGGAGAGTGAGATGGGGCTGTGTGGTGTTGTAGCGCCGCCGACAGTGGTTGTGCGACCTGAAGACCAGGAGGTAGAGCTGCACCAGGACGCCGTGTTCGAGTGTGGTGTGGCGGGCAACCCACGACCATCTGTCTTCTGGTCGCTCGAGGGCAGCAGGTCTCTGGTCTTCCCTGGCGCACACCTTGGCCGCCTGTCCGCTGCTGCCACGCACGAGGAGGGCCGCGTTGTCCTCACCTTGCAGGTAGGCCCGTCATTCGTCTCTCCGCATCACTACTTCTCTATATCCTATACGACTCCTCTGTGACCTTAGAGTACCTATCCTCATCTCTGCCTTAACCCTATCTCGCACTATCTGTGCTAGACTTGTGTAGCACCACCGCTTTAATTCACCACCTTTAAGATGTTTACCTCCGTGCTACCTCAAAGTTTTCTCTGTTCTCTGATGTTCCCGTAACCCACTCCTCTTCCGCCCAACAGTGGCGTAAGGGCGATTTTCAACTGGAAAAAGGGGAGTTTTATGAAGTGAGAAGTGTAAGGAGATTTTTCCCATCATTGATAACTTCACTATCATCTAAATGAATGTTTCTGTGAATTGATAGCTCTGCATGGACATTCAATTTGGATTGACCCGTAATATTTCTCAAGTAAGATTTTAACATATTCAGCAAAGAAAATGATCGCCCCATGGGTTTTTCTGAATTAGGATGTATGTATATATATATATATATATATATATATATATATATATATATATATATATATATATATATATATACACACATACATACATTCATTCATTCACTAGCCGGCCGGCTGCGGCGTTGCCCGCGTGAAATTATGTAATGTAAACAGTAACTCTGATAAAATATGTGATGAAGGCATTTAACATCTAGCGTACTCAATAACAGTGAACTATAAATTGTCTTAGCTCAGTGTAAAGAGCGCGCGCAATATGCTCGTATGATGTCATAGTAATTTCCATCGCAAAATCTTGCATGGGATACGAACCCGTAACCCCGCCCCTTCCACACCACAAACTTTATACAATACCTGAGTGAATGTTAAAGGCATGCCGTGATAATTATTTCGTATGTACACGCTACAACAGTCCAAAGAGGTTTTATTTGTGAGTAGGTTGGCAAAAAGAAACGACTGTTGAATTATTTCTCCGTGATCATTCTCTTTTTTCGGGAGACTGTAGCATTTTACTGCTTTTCACCTACTTAATTTTCGTATTTCATGAAAACCTGAATTTGATTTGTAGATATTTACATAAGCTTCATTCTTATCAAAAAATAATCTCGATATCTCATCTTGTATAAGCGGTACAGAAGATTATTTGAAATCACATTTTATTTTTTAACAGCTTTCAAGAACGAATTTCGAAAAATCCTGGAATTACTCTTTTTTATATTTACGTAAGATTTATTTGAAAGCAAAAACCATTTCAATTATGTCCACTGGTTTAGGAGATATGTGGAATTAATTAAAAAACACGTTTTATTTTTTTATAAGCTTTCAAGGACGAATTTCGAAAATTGTAAAAATACTTTTTAGATATTTACTTAAGCATCACTTTAAAAAAAATCACCTCACTCTCTGAAATTGTTTAGGAGAAATCACGGATTAATGAAAACACATTTTACGGCTTTTCACCCCCTTAATTTTCGAATTTCGCAAAATCGAAAAATTTGCGAATATGCATTTCTTTGGGCAATATTATGTGGTTAAAATATTTATGATTGCATTCCCGGTTAGTTAAATATCAAGGATTCTTTTAAAACACATTTCATCCCTTTTCACCCCCTTAATTATCGAAGTTCGGAAAATTCTTTCTTAGTGGGTGCCTACGGGGCAAGTTGAAGCTTCCTTCAAAATTTCATGGTTCTAGGTCCAGCGGTTTGGGCTGTGCGTTGATGTGTGTGTGTGTGTGATCCTTCTTTCGCCTCTCATTTCACATTCCTACGCCACTGCGTCGTTTTCTTCGTAAGCATGCTTTACACTTTGCTTTTACTACTGTTTGTATTTTGGCTCTTTTCACAGGTAAGCTGTACTTCATTACAGTCGGTTAATGGAATTCACTGAACTGTGTTTGGATTTTTTGAGTCATATTAAGTCTCGACCATGTGGAGAGAGTAACTATTAATTTGACTTGCACAATACAAGGAGCTAGAAATAATCTATTCCACAGTAGGTTCAAATCCCTTGACAAAAGTACATTAATCTTAATTCGCCTACGACAATATAGTTTAGTGTCAACTTTTATAGCGACATATCGCGTTTCCGTGACGCTGTTGGGTTACATTTTGCTGACGCGTTGATAGTCCTTAAATAAAATAACAATATTTATTTTTGTACCTCAAGTCCGCCCACTAGGAAGGATATAAGATTAGCAACAATAAATGGTTACGGGTAACATTATATATTTTCTAATTTGCCGGTTTAGGTAATTATGTATAATCGAGACAATACTCGAACCAAAAATAGTTATTCTTCAATTTTTTTTGGTCAACGAACTTACTGTGTGAAGTTTCATGCAAATACTTGGAATCAGAATATTGATACACCGTCGAATAAGTATTAGCACATGCATAATAGAAAGCAACTAATATATTTGATGGATTTTATGGTCTGAGATTCGCAAGTAATGAAACTTCAACAAGCAGTGAGTAGTGGGCAACAACTGCTGTAAATATTCTCATGATTGTACTACTCGACCACGACAACTAGTTCCGCGGGAGAAAAACGAACTACTGCTGTGTTGTCCTCGACCACCGCGCACATCAGGTGTGGCGCACCACAGTACCGGCCATAATACTGTGGCACAGGCAGCTGGCTCGGTTGTAACCGCTACGTCAGCACTGACCGTGTACCATGAACTAATGTCAGGCGCAGTATATTTCCCCTCCGTTTAACGTGTCTACCTACTACTTAGCGCCACGATTCACCCCCTCACGGGAGGACTAGTTGTAGTCGAGTAGTAGCATTGTGTTGTTTTAATTACAACCACCAGAAAAAAATGTTTTTTTTTTTTCACGTATAGTAGATTATGACAAAATTTCCGCTAATTCATTTTTTTAGAACTTATAAAAAGAGATGATGGTTTATCGCTAGGCTGTAACGTACGTTCTACTTACTAAAATATTACTTCACTGGCTTTCACTCGTACGTGGAACTGTCACCTTTTATTTGACTGAGTCAGTAATAATGCCAGTGTTGTAATATGTGTTGCCTGTTATTGGTCTGCAGACAGCTACGTTGTGTCAGACGTTTATCACACAATCATACATGTTGCAAGAAACTGCAGTTTTTTCAAGGCTATGTTGGTAAAAAATATTTTCGCGATGTACCATCATCTCAACGTATGAATAATACATTTATATGTAGTTTGCGTTCGCTTTATTTGTGGTGTTATTATATACCCGTCCATTTTCTCTACCTTCAATGAATTGTTAAATTTAAATGGTTTCATGTTCCAATTTCGTGCAGTACATAGTGGAGTGAATAACAGACCATTTATTTTTTCATCCAGAACTGATACAATACTCTGACATGGATGTCAGTAATTAGCAAGTGCTAGCTCTAAGTTTGAAGTATCTTAATAGGGAATTGTACCGCTGTCGACCAATTTGTTATTAAACAGGCTCTGTTAATACTACGAAACTATTTATAAGCTGTATTACTATCTTTGCAATTAATAGTTTCAAACTGCTTCGCTTATGCACAGAAATCTATAATTTTCTTGCCACTAAATCTATGGATTAAATGTCAGTGGTATAACTTCGAATCCAGATTAATTATATAGTCCGGCAAAATATTGTGGACACACTTCATTACAGCACACTGAAAGAAAAATTTAGTATGAAGTCTTCCCTTCAAAATAATGTTGTAGTAACCATGAAATAATTTTGTGGTGGCCGCAATATTTTGGTGGTATCAACAAAATGTGTCTGTAGTGACCACAAAATATTTTTTAATTGCCACAAAACCTTTTTTTTTCGTTCAATATATCATCCCACTGAAAATCAAGGATGAGACACAAAAATAATTCCATATAATATTCACTGTTAAGTTTTCGTCTAAGCAGTACTCGGCTCGATTGCAATTTGCTACCCTGGGACTGTATTTACTACCTAATTATTTCTAGTTTTCACGTGTAATCTGCCTGATGACAGGACCAGATGTCAGTTCTTGAATAATCGGTACTAGCTCTTCTAAGGAAAACCTCCAGTATTTTTCTATGTCATCATCGTTGTCCTCTACTCTTGTCAGTGACGTCACCTCTGCCTTCCTTTTTTTGTGTAACCTTGTCTTCATACTAGTATTGTCTGTGCTGTCATAATTAAGGTGTTCTGTGTCTTTTTCAATTTTCTTTACCTTTTGTTGGGTTATTTATTCTCAAATATTGTTCTTCATAGTTATGTTGTGATTTGATATAATATTGAGGGATTTTTTAAATTTCATTTTTACGTATGTCTGTGTTGATGATAATCAAACTTAACTCCTCCCTTCTTTATATAGGTTTCCTGTGTCTCTATTTCTTGTTTTCATTGACGTATGTTTACAATATTTCGCTTATCATTACTCCCTTTTCAAGAATCTACAAAAAACTGGAGTTGTGTTGTTTTTAGTGCTGATTTTCGCTGGCATATAGTTAAAGATAAATTTGGTGGATTTGCGCAGAATTATCTTTGTAGGCAATTCAGATTATTTCAATACATTTCTTATATCTTGGTACTGAATGAAATATTATTGACATAGTTTGAGAAATTATTTTATTAATACTTTCTTCTACATAGTTTATTTGTAAGTCTTCACGCCTACGATCCATTACTCGGCTATCATTAAACTAACTGTAAAACCTGCCCTGTTAATAGTAAATAGTTACATTATTTATGAAGGTATGTGTCATGTTTAATGTAGGCATATTATACAACTGACATAAATTTAATAAGTATTAACAAAAAAGTACTTGCCATGCCCATCGTGGTACATTTTCCATTACTATAACTGTATTTGTGTTCCTTAACATATTAATATTCTCATTGGTTGTTTACATAATGTTTTCCCACCAACAAAAGCCTCATATAATAATTTTTATAATGGGATGGTGAAAGCATCACAGAAATCCCTTGCATAAATTTTGGAAGTATTGTTTTAATCTTCCTCCTAAGTTGTTATTACATATTTGTAGAGAGTTTAGTGACCATGAACCGCTGGTATAACGACGACATTATTAAGCAACACTGAGGAATTGAGTACCAAGTCACTTCAGTTGGTGCTCAGGCCACTAAAATACGCGGTTATGTTCTTGTGAAGCTTTCTGTGCGTGCGTACATATGAGAATGGTTAAACCAATACTTTGTACAGACAGCTGAGTCATGAAATGGGCAAAACATGCAATTTTACATGCTTACTACTAATAAATGTTAAGTTACCTACAGCAAAATGTTGCTGAAATTGAAAAGATTCAAGATTTTTTGTTTATTCCCACCTTTTTTACTTCTTATTTGCCCAAGCTAATTAATAATTATCTTGTATTGCTATTGTATATACTTGAATGCTTTCCAGTTTCAATGAACGTTTTTGGAAACGAAATGAGTAAGAAAACATTGGTATTCATTTTTTGTTTCTACTTCATCTGTAATACGTGATGTGAAAATAAATTAGAAGTGAAGTACTACTTAAATAATTTACATGTGTATTGTTATTACTCCTATTTAAAAGTGAAGTTATAAGATGTCAGTTATTCACAATAACAGCAGAAAATTGCTCAGTAGCATGCAGTGTTATAGATAGTTACGAAAGAAAGCAACTACTTCAATTGCAAAGCAGTTTAAAAATACAAAAAATTTGACTAACATAACAGTTACCCAAAATTATAACTGTGTTTGGATAATGGAAGCACAAGTTACCGAGTAACGAAATAAACTTTGGTGACAAGTTAAATGCGATAGCTTTGCATTGCGGAGAGTTGTTTAAACTTCTACTCGATATCCATGCGATATAAGCTATGAATTACTAGTTTCAGATTTGCATTCTAAAGTACCATAACTTTAAACAAAAGTGATTCAATTTTAATATTTTGTACGCCAAATGCGGAAAGCTGAAATGGACACAAGGAAACCTGGTTTTACTAAATTGACTTCAAATGCAATATGACGATTCGAGGCATAAATTAAACCAATATGTTACGCAACTCTCGATTTTCCGAAACTTTATACACCTACGATTAGTTCTTTGGCTGTAAGCCCATGTTAATTGACTGGAACATTTAATTCTCACGTTTATATTCATGCGTCATAAAAATTTCTTCTTTTTTAAATGTGATAATGAAACTTTGATTAATTTATTAATAATTTATAGTCAATGCATAGCTACGCGCTTTTTAAAAATCATTTTGCGTTAGTTGGATCAGATCACGTATTCCTTTTTGGTTTCTTGGTACACAGGATATGAATGATTTTCAGAAATGCTTACGTTATCAGTATTCGTTTAACGACGTTAACTTATGAATTTTTCGCTGGACAAATAATAATTTTTTTACAGTAATGCCAAAACTTTCTTGAATAACAAATCAAAATGACTCGCCTAAGACCGATATAAGAAGAAAAAATTATTTATGAAAGCTTCTCGTATTATTTATTGGAAAATTTGCAAACTAATTATTAACTTATATTTTATTGTAATTTTTAAACTCATCATACACATAGCAATGAAGTATGATATTTTCGCGTGCAAGAAATTTTCTACTACACTTGATAACTGTAACTGACATAAACTTCATAGTATTATGTAAAGAATTTTTCAAACCAGATAGATACTGCCCAAACACGAAACCGAAACCTTGGTTGTGTCACGTGAACAACCTTAATAAAACGAAAATTCTTCAGGGTTCTCCGTTCATGACTGGAAGATAATCCAGCATTTTCAAACTCACGTTATTAGCCTATACTTCTTATTCATTAATAGTTATTTACATTTAATTTCACATATAATTATTCTTGCGACATAATTATCTTCATAGTTTTATTACTATATAATTTGTTTTTATACTTACGCATTTTATATCGTTATCAGGTAGTGGGTGCTTGAAGTGCAGGGCCTTATTTCGAATACAGTCAAGGACAAGATAAAATGATACGAATTCCACTACAACAACAAAGCTACGGGAACGTAATTCAGGTTATTTTTTTTACATACAATATACTTTCAAACCAGTTATTATCGGATACCACAAACATTTTCAACCAGTTTGTAATTAGGGTGGCTTTAATTATGATAGTGTACGCCTACCGACAAGTAATTGCCCAAAATTGTCTTCAGTGGTAAGTAGATATCGCACCTACAAGGACTTGCGTTTGAGCGACGCTGTTAAACAGCAGTTCTCTCCGTGATGGTCGTACTGAAGTGTTGTGTATGCGCGTATGTCGCCGTGGTGTTCATCATCGTTGTCACATGGTGCCTACTCCTGAGGAGACGCTGCCACCAGCTCGGGGCCAAGATACCGGGTCCTCCTGGACTGCCTCTACTGGGGAACTTGCTCACATTTATAGCTTACAGACGAGATGTTCTGAAATATTTCAAGAAACTGCATGAGTGTTATGGCCCCGTGTGTAGGATGTGGGTTGGACATCATCTTGTTGTCAGCTTGGTAGATCCCAGTGATATTACAGTAATATTTAACAGCAGTCTCACCGTGTCCAAACCACTCGTATACAGACCACTTGACTTAGTGTACGGTAAGGCTCTTCTCGGCGCAGAAAAGTGTGCTTGGAATAAATTAAGGGCTATTATTAATGCTTCCTTTACTCATCCTATAATTGACAGTTACGTCAAAACATTCTGTGAGAAGAGCCAAGTAATGGCTGACAGCCTGGAAAATCATTCGGGCAAAGGGCCATTCAGAGTAGTCGATTACGTTAAGCTGTGCACACTCGAAATGATCACGCAGACCAGTCTTGGAGTATCGGTGGACATCCAACAAGCAAATCAAAAACATTGCATCAGCCAAAACTTCCCGAAACTCTCACGGATTTTGTCATACTTCTTCTTCAGACCGTGGTTTTGGTACATTTTCATTGCCAGATTCAGCCGGTCGTATAAAGTTGTTGTTAAATTGGTTCAGCCGATACGTGATTTTGTTGATAAACTAGTGAGCAAGAAGATCAGATCACATTTGCTTTCGGAGAGATACGATTTGATGCCTGAAGTCAGCGGTCAAAATACAAATATAATAAAAGCGCAGCGGGGGTTCCTGGAACACATGATATCCACTATGGTTAAAAACCCAGATATCTTCACAGCAGAGGAGCTGAGAGATCAAGCATTGCTAGTAATGGCAGCCGGTACAGACACTTCCGCCTACACGGTGGCGTACACATTGATGTTGCTGGGTTTACATCAGGACGTTCAGAGGAAAGTGATGAGAGAGCAGGAAGATATCTTCGGCGAAGACACTCACCGACCAGTCACCGCAGTGGATCTGAAGAAGATGGTGTACATGGAGCAAGTGATCGATGAGACAATGAGGTTGTATCCTGTAGTTCCATTCGTCGGGAGGAGAGTCGACGGGGATATTCGTATCACTGGCTACACATTACCTGCAGGAGCTACTATCCTGGTCCCGATTTACTTGGTGCACAGAGATGCAACTTATTTTCCAGACCCTGATGTCTTCAACCCTGAGAGGTTCGCTAAACAAAACAGGAACGGTCGTCCTTTGTGCTCATTTATTCCATTCGCTTCTGGACGCAGGATGTGTTTAGGGAACTACTACGCCTACATGACAATGAAGACCATGCTGTCAGTTGTGTTGAGAAAATACCAGGTTCTCGAACACGGCTCAAGAGAAGACATGGAATGTTTACAGTTCCAATTTCTGCTGAAGATGCTTAATGGGTACAACATTAGACTAAGCAAAAGAAACACGTGTCAGAATTAAATTGTTTCCTAAGAATATAGTTACGGCAATGAATCACGAGTGATGTCATACGTAATACGTAAAGTGTTACCTTGATTTATTCAAATGTTTTAAAGATATAAATTTTACAATGGGGAAAAAAATTCAATGGCATTTTTATTGCCATTTTATTTATCGTTGAAAAGAATAAAACGTTAATCTTGTAATAAAATTTGTAACTAACATGATATGGGGCATTTTTATTCCGCAAGCATTTGGCGGAAACGTGTAATTTTTTGTGAATTACAGTGCTTTAGTTATTGCAAATTGAATATTGCAGTACAACTTTTGTCCTAAGTCAAACACATATTTTTTTACTTGCAGAATGTTTGAATTAACAGTCTATGTAGATAGTATTTGTACGTTCCAGTGCAGTGGCCCTTTTTCGAGCTCAAAAATTAATTCCTCAAAATGATTGAAAATTTAGGTATTTTTCCACATCTTCATATTCAGCCATTTTCATTAAAACAGTCGTAAAAATGATAAAACATATTCTTAAAATTTAAGAATTATAAATTACCGTAAATAAAATGAAATAATGAAAAAATAGTGTTAAAATAAGACTAATTAAATTTTTAATAAACAAAATAGAATGTCTACCACAATCTATCATTCCATTATAAAAAAAACCATTATTTAAAATATCTGCATCTTTTAAAACTTGGCCAGTGAATTTTCGAGCATATCTCTCTGTAATATTACTTCAAAATTTTCCGAAACTAAAACAGCTTTGTTACTAACCGTGTTTATATTATTTCAGCACTACTTATTGGTTGGCTATCTATTGTAATATTGGAAAGTTTCTTAAACACGTTAACTTTCTTTAAGTATGTTTAGTACGGCTTCCTTTGTATTTATTATTTTTTTTTATATAATAATCACTTAGAACACAAAAAAATATGTTTAAACATATTTGAATGTTCAGCAACTATTCCTATTATGAAATTCTATTTAATATTCGTGAGTACTTACGTATGGATTTAAAACACAAAATCCGCATCAAATAATTCGAATTTTACGTCTTCCCAAATTTTTTATTTCATTTCGTTTATATTATCAGCCATTGTGTTGTTGAAAAAAACTTTTTCTTCCCAAACATAACAGTTAACAAAATTAAAATTGTAATCAACGTAACGTTTATCCAAGATTTGTCATTTGTTACAATTAATTAATTTAAAAAATAGTAATGTTGTTTACAAAATAAAAACTTCAGATTATTTCACTTCATCGTATAGGTACGAAAAGCAGTGCACTATACTTGCATTTACTCTGTTTCAAACTACCTTTTAAAATATTAATTTTTGTTATTAATATTGTAAAATCTTTGTGTTAGAGATATTATAAATTTTAGGTTACAAATATTATAAATGTTAGGTTAGAGATATAATAAATGTTATGGTTTTGTGGTTTTTAATAAGGCGGCTTTATCGAAATATTTTCCCATTATTTTTCATTAATTCTAAACAATCTGTTATTGGATCAAGATCTTGTTCTTTTTGTAAATATATCGATTCGTTATTTTTATTCAGGATCAAGGTATAATATTTTTTGTAGCGAAGGTAATTTTTTTTTCTGGATCAAGATAAATATACAAAGTACAAACTATTTTTATTGTTACATAATATACTTCGAAATTTCACTATAAATTAAATATCTAAAATAATTTTAAATTATATAAACGGATAAATTAATTATTTTTTAAGAAATAGCACCCTAGGAAGAGGATGTACAGGTTAATATAAGTAAGGGGATTAAAGAAAAATAATGGTTTCTGTTATTATTTACTTATTTAGGATATAATGTTCACAATATTTATTGTGCAGAAGACGGAAATTTAATTTGTCCTTAGTATATTTTTGTATATTGTTATATTAACAAATCACATAAAGGCATGATTGGAATAAATTAAGATTACCCATAAATAATGCGAAGCTATTTTGAAGAAAATAATATAATTATTCCAGAAAAATTTAAAACCATTAAAATAGATTCAGTTGCAAATATATACGCCCAAAAATAAACAAATACATAATAATCTAAAAATTAAACAGATATGATGTATAAAAATTAAATAAATATATTTTATAATATATAAAAACTAAACAACAAACACCAGCCTCTCTTTGTTTTTATTTGGCGTGGTTTTAGTTTTATCTAGTTTTCTTTAATCTTTTAATTTAGATCTATTTTTTTGTCTTCTTTTTATTTCTCTAACCAATAATTAGATCAAAACAATCTTGTATAGTTTAGATTTTGAATATATATAATTCCTTTCCGCGATAAGTTTTAATAAAAATATTGGACATAATTTTATGTATACAATCTTGTTAACATTCTAATTTTTACAATGTTTTAATTGTACATTCCCAGTTATATCCCACATATTTATCTTCTATTGTTTCCTTATCTTATTATATGTGTAACAAAGTTTCTTTATCTTCGAAAATATTAAATGTTTTTAAGTAAAGTATCTTTGGAAAAAAGTTCCCATTTATAGTAGAAATACCATCTTCTTTTTTTTTATAAACGTTTCTGCTTGTGGATAGTAGAACATTTTAATTCTTGTCTGAAACTATTATGTGGAATACATTAAAAGTCCTTCTTTTTTAAGAAGATTTTTAGTATCTTTAATTTTTATAAATTAATTCTTGTTAGTGTCTTTAACAATATAAACATATTTTATTCCACTGTGTTCTCCTAAAACACCAACATACGTAAATCTATTTTTTTCATTTACAACAAAAGCATATATTGTATATATTCCGTTTGTTCTAAAATCTACACATTGCAATTTAAAATAGTATTTTTTATCTCATATTCTCTTTCTTTTATTTTTGTTACTTTTTTGAAAATATTTTTGTATTTTTCTTTTAAAGCTAAAGTTTTATCCCAATATTAATTTTTATTGTATATTTTAATTACAATTCTAGCTCTATCGTTTTAGTAGATTGTAAATATGCTCTATTAATTATTTGCATTTCTTTTTTTGTGTAAGGAAAGTGTTTGTGAGAAATATTTATTATATTTCTAGATACGCACGGAATTATGTTATTTGTTTTAAGGTATAGTAGAAAACAAGCTATAGAATTTAGAAAAATATGTTCCTCCATGTTAAAAAAAAAGATTGGTTTACATAAATTATATTCTCTGTTTCTTCTAACGGTTCTACATAGTTATGGGTAAATAAGTAAAACAAATTTAACTCGTTCCCCTTTGTCTTCTGTCAATTTTATTTGTATTCCTGTTAATTCTTTAGTATTTTTATTGCTCTAATATACATATTGTGATATAATTTTATAAACAAGACAACAACAATTTTGTAAAGAGCCTGTTTATTTTTCCCACATTTTAGCTAATGGAAGTGAATAAAAAGGGGCTTTATCGAAATATGTATTTTTTATTAATTTTAAACAATCTATTGTTGGATCAAATTCTTGCCTTGTTGTAAATTTTGGTTAGTATGATTATAAATTGTTGCTTCTAATCGAGTAATTCCATTATTTCAACTAATATAGAAGCAAATGTTTCTTTTAATATTTTATCTGAGCAATTTAAATAATATGTAATATGTTTACGTAGTTGTTTATTAATTCCTTGGCTTGTTAATATGTAAATAATTTTATTGTAAATTTGTACTCAAGAATTAGAATTTAGTCATGTTAAACAGTGGTTTCCAACGTAATAATTATTATTTTTAATATTATTACATTATATTATTTCTTATATTCTCCTTCTGTACGATATCATAATTATATGTTAAATATGTAATTATTTCTTCTTTGTTAAAAATGCTTGCAAATTTTTGTTTTATGTATAAATCTAATAAATAATATCGTTCATTTGCTAATTATTTAAAAACTTCTGGTAATTCTCTTAAAAGGATATCTAATTTAACATCGGCTGATTCTATTTTGTAAGGAATAGCAACAGGATTACTACTATATTGTTGTGTTATAATTTTTATATCTTTATTAATAATTTTATTCCTTTAATCGTTTGTAAATCAGAATCTAATAAATAAGGTATTTTTGCTTTAGCTGCATACCTTACTAGCCCAAATTTAGAAAATCTAGATCTTAAAAAACTGTTGAACCTATCACAAGATTGTTTTTACACGAAATTAACTATTTCATTTCTCCTTCACAATCCATAAAATCTGTTATTTTAAAAACCATAATATTATCGCAAAATGGTTCTGTAATTGGTAAAATTTTCGTCTCAATTTGTGTAAACAATATCTCCAATATTTGTTAAGTTTTTTATTATTTAAGTTTTCTGTACGAATAAATGATCTGAATCTTTCATTGGTTAGTTTTGTTTTATTTCCAAGAAGTTCCGTTACGTTTTGTTAGCTGTTGGGATTTTATTTTGGACCACATTTATAAGAAAAAAATTAATAAATAATTATAAAAGTAGTTGGAACTAAAAAACAAAATTATTGTAAAATATAGTAAATTGTATAAAATAGTTCAACTCAAAATAATTAAATATTAACACAGTTATGTTAAATAAAAATTATAATAACTCTAACCCAATTGTAATTATAATATCTCTAACATAAAAATTTATAATATCTCTTACCCATTTACTTATAATATCTCTAACCTAAAATGTATATCTCTTACCTAAAAGTTATAATATCGCTAACCTAAAATGTATAGTATCTCTAACCTAAAATTAAAATACCTCCAACCGAAAATTAAAGTACATCCAACCGAAAATTTATAATTTTTCTATCCTAAAATTCATAATATCTGTAGCCACAAAACTTTTACAATATAGGCTAATAAAAAATTTTATATTTTTAAAAGGTTGTTAAAACTGGGAAATTGAAAGTGTAGGGCAATGCTTTTCGAACCTATATGAAAATGAAATTGTAAAAAAATACCTCAATTCTTCGATAAAATTGAGAAATTAATTTTTGAGCACGAAACACAGTCACTGCGTTGGAACGTACAAATACTATCTACCAGTCTAAGAGAGAATTTTTTAATGTAGCCCCAACAATTTTTTTACTTCTGAAAGAACATATTCAAGACGACATATAATGATACTTTCAAACAGTACGCCCTGTGTAAATACTAATTTAGAATCGTGCAACATCCTCAAAACTATTTTATTTTGAGTGATCTTTGAATGATTTTTGCGATGGGGTTGCACCAACAACTGAAGTGAAGTGCCAGCAATGGTACATATTCAACAAATTAGTTCAGTAGGTTATTTCATCATATAACCTCGCAATGTAATAGCAGTATACAAAACAGGTTAGGTAAAGTGAGCACTGGTTAGTTATTTCACTTTAATGTGGCCGCTTGCCCAAGCTGCCGAGCGGTGTGCAGAGCTTTAGCCGTTACTAATTTATTCGGAAAATGCTCAGCGTGTGCAAGTTATGTCTGTTTAGGAATAGCATTCGAAAAAACGTTACACGTGTGTGTATCTTTTTAAGATCATCTATCTCTACAGTTTGTTTTCACGCTGCCGTAAATGGCGAATATTGGTGGTTTTACGGTTCTTTTTAGGTATGAAGATATTGGCGCGGAATCTGATGAAAGGTACAGGCGTATACAATACAAGTTATCTTTGATATTACGTCATAAGATGATAGTCACCACTGAATGTATCATAGAGGCGAGTTGTGGGCGAGAAGACTGCACACCAGTTCAGCGACTTGCGTCTAGAGTCTAGGGTTGAGGCGTGATGCGCGTTCAGCGTTATCCTTATCGCTTCCGCAATTCTCGGCCTCGAACGCGCAAAGTACGTCCACCCAGATTGCCACCTTAGGTCAGTTTGTGCATTCCCCCGATTTGTTATAACAAAAGCTTAGCGAAGTAAGAAGCAAACTCTGTGTATTCTTGTTAATGCACGCAAGAGTTAGTACTTGAGCCAGAAATGAAATGATTTCATTAATATTATTCTTAATGAGACTGTCTTAAACACTCTGCACTTTACGGTGTGGTAACCGTTTAAAATTTCAAAGGTTATTATGACCGAGATCCTACGAGTTCAGCCCTTGCGCATAGTACCGTAGTGGCAGAGAAATAAATACTGGTTGGCGTCCGACTTCAGGATAATGTGTTCACTTCATGCCTGCACTCTGCCTCCATTTTCAAAAATTGAGTGCACGTCATTAACATGCTGTATGCTGAATGTAAAACTGATGTTGGAGAGAAGTGACAACATTTTTAAGTACCCAAAGTCTTGCTAGAAATACTGTATCATCACCAGTACACTAAAATTAATTTTTAACTTGGTACTTAAATCAGTTATCTAGTCTGCTTATAAAAATTCCCAATCTGATGGTGTATTTGAAATTTATATCCAGGACAAAACTGTTTGTTAAAATATAGCTTGCATTAGGTCTCATACAGTAACTTTCGAAATATGTATCAGATTAGTATTGCAATTAGAGGGTATGATTCGCTGATCTTCCCACAGTTGGACCAACTGCAAAGCGTTGTTTTAAAGCGATACTATTCAGCCGAGACTGTTGAAGGTGTTTAATGTCTAAAATTCCTCACGTTAATTTACTCGGAATCCATAAATTTGACACTCGTTACATTATCAAAATATAATAAAAGCATAGCATAGTTCCAGGACTACTGATTTATGTGGGCCTAGACGTGGTCACAGCGCTACCAACTAAGAAATTCGTTTGGTAGCCACCAACGCGCCGATTGAACGTCGAGTGTGTCAAGGCCTACAATAGTTACCAGGTTACAGCCTCGAACCTCGTGCCTTGAAACGCAAGACATTTACAACACAGGAAGCCCATTGCGCAAAGAACGCGAGATTCAAGGTGTAAAAAAAAATCATGATCTTGCCTCGTTAGCTTTGAAAAATTGGAGGAGAGGACGAAACCAGTTTATAAATGAACGCCACATCTTGACTAGGCCTGCAGTTTAACGCACGAGCCAGCTAATAGTGTTGAACACACCACGGTGATTACGGTTCTGTGGATGACACTTGTCAGGTGAACTTCTTGTCGTTTTCGTCGCGATGAAGACCTGGTTATTCTCCGGCTTCTCGGCAGTGATCGTCGTCGTCATCGCCGCTGTATGTCGACTGTTCCTAAAGAGACGCTACTACCAGCTCGGGGCCAAGATACCGGGTCCCTCTGGACTGCCTCTACTGGGGAACATCTTCTCCTTTGTATCTCGCAATCAAGGTATCTTGGAATACTTCAAGGAACTACGTTGTAGTTATGGGCCTGTGTTCAAGTTATGGATCGCACACCATTTAATTGTTATCTTCACAAAACCCGAAGATATTAAGATAGTTCTTAACGACAGCATGACCTTGTCAAAACCACCTGTCTACAACCCAATTAGAATAGCTTTCCGGGAGTCGCTGTTAACGACCAATAACGCAGCATGGAAGAAATATCGCAAAATTATGAACCCTATATTTACGCATCAGTCTCTCGACACCTACGTCAGTACGTTCTGTGAGAAGAGTCTGGTTTTGGTTGACCAACTGGAGAAGCATTCTGACAACGGTCCATTCAGTGTGATTGGATACTTGAAGACGTGCACGTTGGCTATTGTTGCAGAGACCAGTCTTGGAATAACAACGGAGGTACAAAGTGAAGGTAAACGCCACTGCATTAACCAAAACATGCCAAAACTCTTCCAAATTTTATCTTATTTCATTTCTAAACCATGGTACTGGTTTTTATTTATTGCTAGAGTTACTCCGTCATACAGAAAGGTTGTTGAGTTGGTTAAACCCATGCGCGATTTTATTGACAAGACAGTAAGTCAGAACACCTGCACGTACATGAATTCGAAAATAGAATGCAGTGAACTTAGAGAAGAAACAAGTCGTCTTCGATTTTTGGACCATATGGTTTCGACCATGGTTGAAAAGCCAGGGTTATTTACTGTAGAAGAACTTAAAGATCAAGCTTTGTTCATAATTGCGGCTGCTACAGACAGTTCTGCCTTAGCAGCAGCGCACACACTCATGGCTCTAGGTTTACACCAGGAAGTGCAGAGGAAAGTAATGCGCGAACAGGAAGACATATTTGGTGAAGACATGCAGAGGTCTGTTACTGCAGGAGATCTGAAGCAGATGACGTACCTGGAGCAAGTGATCAATGAGACGATGAGGCTGTATCCCGTTACTCCAATTGTCGCTAGGAGTGCTAGTGCAGAAGTTCGTTTTAACGCGTACACTTTGCCTGCAGGAACTAGTATCTTCATCCCAATTCACCTTGTGCACAGAGATCCAGCTTATTATCCAGAGCCCGATAAATTTGATTCCGACAGATTCAGCAAAGAAAACTGTGCACGTCGTCCCCAGTGCTCATTTATTCCGTTCTCGTCCGGACGTCGGATGTGTATAGGTAATAACTATGCCTATATGGTGCTGAAGTCCATTCTGTCTGTGGTTCTGAGAAGATACGAAGTTCTCGAATATGGCTCGAAGAACGACATGGAGTGTTTTCAATTCAAAATTCTCCTAAGGTTGGTGAATGGCTATTGCATAAAACTTCGGCCAAGGAAAAATGACAGTATTCGACAGTGACTATGTACCACTGAGCTAGAGTGACTCGAATACTCGTATGTGTTTTGTGGTGTTAGTTCGATAGTTTGTCTTCTATAGCAATGCGTGCTTTGGTGCTGCGATACTGGAATGAATATACCAGCCAGCCTCTAGCATAATTCATAGTTTCAGTGACGACTCGTGATAAAGTGTTTCTGAGAAAAATTTTGCTATGTAAAGTCTTCTACTGTTTTTTTTTTTTTTTTTTTGTTTGCTATGTAATACGCTTTCAATTTTTTCGGACGTATCAAGATTTAATTACTGGTTAAATTATCGTGTGTTAAAAATATTATGCTTATATATTTTTAATTTTATTGGAGTTTATGTCTCGTCGACTGCGAGATCATTAGAGATTGTTACACACAACTTTACAAAAGTGCGAAAACTGAGAGAGGAATCGCATGAAACGAATTCGGTAAACACTGGGGAATCGAAATCAGGATGACCGGAGCCGGGGATGGATCCTAGATCTTCACGAATGCGACTCTTACGTGTTGCTTTCGCTCAACCTCTATATGTAACACAATGATTAGAGTGGATTTATAGAACCCTTACTTTTAAATGTACTTGTTACAATTAGGACGCTAACATTATTGTTTTTCTAAAGATGAAACTTTGTTTGCCTGAAACTTGCCATACTCAAATGGTGAAATTTGGCGGAAAAAATCATCCAATAGTTATTTACTATTCGGAGTACGATGTATTGGTTCACCTTATGTTTGCGAATCTCCATGAGACAATGCGTATTTATATATTTTAACCATTATTTTTCCTTTCAAATTTTTTTATCGTTAACTTGGAATGGAAAATATACATTTTAAAATATTGGTTTCTAGTGTAGACGTTATAATTTTTTACATCTACTCTTTTATCCAGGATGTTTTATTCTGTTGTATACACAAAAAGTAGTTTTTATTCACGACCGAATATGAGAAAGGAACATGAATGGAGCAGGGACAGAATAAAAACACGGGAAAAGTGGTATATTCCCAAGAAAACTCGGGTTGCCGTGGTGCAGCGAGTTGTATGACCACTGAACCACCGGGGTGCCGTAGCATCACCCTGATCTATGTCGTAGTTTTTAGTCATAAATGTTTCATTTTATTATTTTAGACGTGTCTCTGATAACTTCGCAGCATGCTAGTATAAATTAGTGTTTAACTAAAAACTTATATTTCATTGCTTTTGTATTACCATCAAGTAAGTGAATGCATCATTCTACAATATTCTGAAAATTGGTTACAAAATATTCTTTAGTGGTAATTCCGCAACTCACAGTTCGAGGAAAAAACGTTTATAAAAACCTTGTTGAACATGAGGCAGGATGTCTATTAATTGGCTGAGATAGTCGAAGAGGTCTAATGATTTCAATAATTACTGGAAACTTCGATGGAAACTTAACTGCTCTAGGGTATTGGTAAGACTATTTACAAGGATGTATTTATTATTTTTAATACAGGAATGTGTGGATTTACTAGAATATATTTGTGAAGCTGTACACTTTTCTTAGATATAAATGATAATACGCATAACATGGGTCGACGTAACAGAGCATTTCATTTAATACCTACGTTTTACCAACAATAATTTTGAAAATCTTTCCAAACACTAACCAAAATTTGTACTTAAATAGTTAATAGTAGCTGCTTTGCGTGGAATGTTGATAAAATTATATTATATTATTATATGTTTACACAGAAATATATGCTTTGTTATAATCGTTATGAAGTAGGACTCTTTATTGGTGCTTTAAATGCAAAATTTGCCGGAACCGACAAGTATTCTTGAAAGTAAAAGTGTTAGTTTAACGGTTTGATTATGGTCTTGTAATAAAATGGCATTCTGGAATAAAATAGGCTAGACTATATAGTTATTCCATACGCCAAGAAATATTTTTCACATGCCAATTGAGAATACCGTAGACTTTTCGTTTTTCGTTTCAGTTGAGCTGAAAAATAATTTTTGCGAGGAAACGTTACCATGTCTGGTAATTAGAGCTAAACAATCTAAACTTAATTGTTCCTAATATGTTATGATAGCTGTACTATTCCACTGTATATAGACTTCAATAATCCAACACCTGGTTAACTGTATACCAACCACGTGGAAGTCAATCGGCCGATACACAAAGTTTTCTTTTGTATTAAATGCTGCAAGGAATTTCTTATAAAGAACCTTCACCTAACACTAAACTTATAAGTTTACGTATAGCGTAGGGCCTGATTTCATTGGAAAAATATCAAGTTTAAACCTAGGAGCTTTATTATTTTGTCGTTAAGAATGTAAGGAAATTTAACGTCCGAACATCAGGAGGTAGTTATTCTGTTTAATTGTGTTTATTTACGGTAAGTATTGTTCCAATTTAAAATGTTTTAAATAATTATAAATTTTTAGAAGCTTTACTAGCAACCTAAGTGGGTACAGGGACATTCCAGAATTAATTCAGGTGATTTCAATGTCTTGGTGTTATATATTGGACTCTCTGTTAGGGTTTGTTAGATTGTATGAGATCTTAAAAACAGCTTTTTTTAGTGTGTTATCATCTAGAAAAATTAGTTTTATAACTTTTCACTGTGTATAGGATACTTACATGTTTGTTCTGTCTTAACCTGAATTAAATAAAAGTTAATTGCCATAATGAACGATTTTCTGTACTATAAATTATTAACTACTGCTATGAAGTGGTTATTAGGCATTATGGAATTTAACCGAAAAATTAATATTTTTATTTAGTTCCGCGTTAGGTGATATCCAATTAGTATAAAATATACAAACATACTTTTGTGCACTAACTGTACTGTACAAAGTTCTTAACAGATACGTGCTGTGTGAACTCGCATATCTGCAATAATTTTAGCTTACACACACACTATTCTAAGAGACAATGATGGTAGTAAAATTAATGCAAACCAAGTATAGAAAAAATAATGCGTATGTAATGTTGGTCTTTGTAATATTAACTTTATAGTAGATGCAAGGGTTGAAGAAAGATAATTTTCTGGAAGAATTGGACTTTAGTTAGAAAGAATAAAGAGGGCACTTTTAAAGTAGTGTGTGAAGTGCCATAATTTAACATTCTCAACCTACATGTAATTATATTATTTCCTATCTGAATAATTAACGATAAGCCATCTGATATAGTCAGATGTTCAAGTAATCAGCTTATAAATTAAGAAACTATGAAGTTTACTTCGTTCGCTTTTAAAGAAATGCATTCTTTAAATAATTAATTCTTCAGATGTTGCAATTTTTTTTTTGTTCCCTGCCCGGCTTATACATATTTCAGTTCAATTTTCTTACGTTAATGTTAATCCGTTTTTGAAAAATTGAAAACTAAGTAGGCTACATATTAGAAATACGCAGTTACATATATAATATTCAACTGTAGAATTGCTGAGAGATAATATTGTAAAAATGAATGTACATTTATAAATAACAATAGGCTATTATATTTTTAGAAGTTCAGATACCTTTATCGATCATTTACCGTAAATTGGGAAATATCGGCCCATTTTGGGGTGACTTTGTCCCTCTCAAAATATTTGTTTTTAGATAATTTGGCGACTAATTGATTGGAGATGAATGCTTTTAAAAAATTAATCAATTCAGATAACATTTGAAATGTTCTTCGCTAAACGACATCGAAACTAAATTTTTTAGTGGTAACAGAGCCCCCAATCCCTTTCCTCGAGAGCCGAAGAAGTCGTAATTTACGGTACCTACGTTAATGTACTCATGTGTAGTTTATTCTGTTGTCTTGTGATTATAAATTATGTTATCGAAATAATAGCAGAGTTAAAAAAAACACAATTGTAATGAAGCATAAACTATATTATATCCAATATTATTATATAGTATAGAAAATGTATCAGACCATATGGAAACACACACACGTTGGATACCGATGGTTTCCAAGAAATATTGTTTACCTTTTTTTTTTTTTTTGGATAATTTGTAAGGGTTCTTATCAACTTTCATATAATGTTAACATTTAGCTGTCACATTTTTATGGAGCACATTTCTGCAAATAAATGAAGAATTTGACGAAAATTGTTAGGAATCTTTAACGTGAAGTAATATTACTGAAACATTCCGAAATTTGAACGACTTCATTTTTAAAAATGTGCAAGTGATACACATTATGTAATAAAAATTTAAATATTGTTTAAGGTTATTAAATGTCTGTCATGCGATGGCAAATCTGCAGATACTGTCAAGCTACGAGCAAAGTAAATTAGTTTTAATTATTTTGCTAGTTTCGTCTAAGAGTTTAAAAGATTCTAAAGTTGTTTTTACGGTTGTGTTAGGGAATCATATTGGTGGTAGACTAAACTGATTTATTTAAAATTCAACGGTTCAACTTGAGAATTTTCACAACATAATAAAGGGACATTGGTCACATGTCATGAAGCGGGGTGTCCGGGGGCCTTCCGCCGGAAAAATTCGGTTTCAGTGTGCAAAGTGATGCAACAATGTAATTTTATCTTCGAACTGTTTATTTTAATTTCGATCGGAGGGGGGACATATCCCGATCACCTCCTCTGGCTACGCCTCGGCACATATACTACTTAGTAAGTTGACTTGAACGGTGGGTATTGTTGTTTATTATTTCCTCAGATCTTCAAAGCGCCGGCAAATTTTACATTTTTAGCATACTATGTCATATCTAATAAAATATTTTTTTCCGAATTTCACCAAACTTGGTCTGCGTGCAAAAAGTTCACGTGACCTTTATATTTTTTTCTCCCACTGTGTTCGTATTTACAAAATGTTGGATGTTTGAACATATTTTGTTAACAAGAGATATCTAAGGAACCATTTTTCATAACTTCTCCTACTGTGTTCATATTTACAAAATGGTGGATGTTTGAACATATTTTGTTAACAAGAGGTATCTAAGGAACCATTTTTCAAAACTTCTTCAAACTTTGGCTGCATGTAGTACTTAGCAAGGTGGTTTAACTGTTGCGTTATTTTTCTTGCCCTGCTCGTATTTTCTTAGTGTCCGGCATTTGAATATATAATGTTTACACGAGATGTCTAAGAACTCATTTTTCAGATTTCTATTAATCTCATCACACACAGTTTTTAGTACAGGAACACTTCTTTTATATACTTCATCTAACTTGTGTACGCGTGTAGTAATTAATAAAGCAACTTCAGTTTTGTGTTTTTTATTTACACAGCATTCAATTTTTAAAAAAAAAATTGTTTCCTTCGAATTTTTTTAACACATTATATACCGTAAAACGGGGTGAGATTATCCCAAGTGTGGTGAGAATGTGACAGTCTAATTTTGTATGTTTGCCTACAGGTATTTCAAAATGCGTACTTACATAGGCTTAGTCCTGAAGAATAAATTAAGTATGTTAAAAAATAATACAAGAATAAAAAAGTATATCCTATTTTAAGTATAATTTGGTTGTCACAATCTCACCCCGACTTGGCATATTATCACCCCGTTTTAGGTATATTATGACTATTTTTCAACGTTTCTTCAGACTGGGTATACGTGAATTTAAAATTTGGGGTTCATATTGTATTTAGTTGTGTAAATCACCCCAATTTCGAAGATTATACAATATGAATACATAATGTTTAATACGTGTATATCAAGAAATACAGGGCAGATAGAAAGCCAATTTTATGTGTGTACACTAAATCTGTGATTTAACTAGTCTTTATTGTTGTAGGACCACCATATTAGAATATAGAACGAGAGTAAATAAGTATACAGTATGTCCCATAAGTCCGGTCTCATAAGGAAAGTAAATATAAGTGAATGTAATAAAATGTTGTTGTGAATAATAACATTACTGCTGCATGCCACTCCATCCCGCCGGCCGTGTCACATCATGTACAAAGCAATTAGAACCATCGCAAAAACACATACAAAGCACATCGTGGCCATCAATTTGAATATTTTCTGTCGTAATGAAACATGGAAGTGAACATACTGCTGTTGTCTTACGCCAACACACTATATTACTATTAAACCACTCCATATTTCACTAAATTCTATTTACCCTATGAGACTAGACTTAAGGGACATCAGTCAACATTTCTACATTTACGTACACGATTTTAAATCTTAGCATTCACCAATTTTGAGGGAAGTAGGCTTATGATTTATGCTGGTAGCTGGTTCCTTTAATATATCTTTATTGAGAACATACAGCCTGCAATTATTTTAAAAATATTTTTGTGAGTTTTAAATGTTACATGCGTTATAAAATAACAATATTAATAAATGTCTTCGTCAAAGTACACAAACAAGTAGCCTTGGAATACACAGTAACACATTTTTTTTCTTTGACAAAAAAATTCTTTAGAAAATAGTGTCCCAAATTTTTTTTTTTTTGTAAATTTTCAGGAAATGCTTGGAAATATACACATATGTCTATATGTACAAACAATGTTGTATCATTACAAACAAGTTTTGTATATTTACGGTCAATTTTTGTATGTCCATAAGTATTCGTTTCGCATTTCGTAACAATTGTTCGAAGTGACAAAAATTGTTGGCAACCAGTTTCCAAGAAAATTTATTTGTAAAATTATGAAATATTGTATAAACTGTGGCAGGCCGCCAAAATATATTTTATTTTACATCGAACACTTTGCTCACAAAAATGTATTACACTGCTACAAATATTCTGCCACATACTACTCGACACGACAACTAGTCCCGCGGGGAAAATGCGAACTATCGATGTGTTGTCCTTGACGACCGCGCGCAACTGGTGTGGTGAAACACAGCACCGGCCATAATACTGTGGAACAGGCAGCTGGCTCAGTTTTCTCTTTTCTCCACTGACCGTGCGCCATGAACTCACGTCAGGCGCAGTATATTTCCCCTCCCTGTGACGTGTCTACCTACTTCCAGCGCCGCGCTTCTTCCCCTCACGGGAGGACTAGTTGTCGTGGTCGAGTAGTAGATAAGATTGCAAATTATACAGCATGTACAAACGTATGGAACAGAATACATAACAGGCATACATTGATTGAAACTGATGAAATAAGTCGTGTGAAAAATTATTTACAGTAACTCACGGTTTCAACGACAACGTAAATGCGACTATTAATGTAGGCCTATGTGTGTGGCGCGTCAGCACTGCAGGGTAGCGACAAGCATGATGCAAGAAGGCTATAGAACATTTCAATTTGCGCTGTTTTGCTTTCATTGTACGCGAATGAAAAATTTGTGCAGTAGAATTTTAATTCAAGTGATTTTTATCTTAACTTAGCCTAGTTATGGTAAATTCTATTGTGATACCTCGTTTAATTTGACCCCTTAATTACGGAAATTTTCACTTGCCAAACTTTTCCATGTGAAATTAGATTATCTACCTTGCCTGTAGCAGAATGTAGTAGATCATAACAGAGTTTACTTAAATGGTAATGATTCTATAAGGTAACTCGATTTCTTAGTGAAAATTGGCACTGTAATGATACAGTACTCAATCACGTGCAATCGATACGATGAGCCACGCCACCTCCTCCTCTCCTCTTTTCATTACCATAAATCTCGGGCACCTCGCAGGGCCTACCCCTTTCCTTCCCGCTGGCGTCATGGGCTGTTTGGGAGGTGAAGAATAGCCATCACCGTTCAGCCGTCCTTGAAGAGCACGAGTCTTGGCCATCGTCGAAGCTTACCGTAACATCTGGAAGCGTCACGCTGGGTTGGCTAGGGTATCATCCTCGAGCTGTGAGTATTATCTGGGCGGCTGGATATAAATACACCCCGCAGCGGCCGATCGAGAGCGTGGCTGTGGCGTTAACCTGTATGTTAGTGGCGCAGATGATTTCGAAGAGGCTGTGAATACAACGGCGTCGGCGAGGAACGGCATGGGATCGGCACACAGAGCGGCTGCAGATTGGCAAGTACATACGGCGGTGGAACAGTTGGGGCGTGTTTGGTCAGTGCAGTTGCGTGTGTGGAATGTTTTCACAGGTCAGAGTATTGCCGTACAGTGAGAGGTTTCTGAAATGAGACGTTTTAAGTGCTTGTTCCCGAGTTTTTTCAGACTGGTACCAATAACTCAAATATTTTTTAACCAAAAGTTATGAAAAATTTGAGTCGATGTGTAATCACACGATGTACAATACTGCGGACGCGTTTTTTTTTTTTAATAATAATGTACCATTTGCCAGCAAAAAAATAATTTCCTTAATTTTTTCTAATTTTCACGACGAAAAACGTGGTACTTTGGGTAATGAAATCTAAAAAACCGTTCAGTATAATTCTACAAAAAAAAAAATTCTGCTACAAATTATCACATATAAGTGTCAAAACTGTGCAGTGAAATTTTTATATGAGTATTAGGTAGCAGTAAAAAAAATATTTTCGAAATCACTGCAAAACTCCGTAAAAAGGCATTAAGCGAGTAAAGTCTTGTGTATCTAGCAGGGGCGTAGCCAAGGGGGGGGGGGATAGTGGTTGTATCCCCCTTCCTTGCCCGGGGTGAATCGGCTTTCAAGACCTTAGGTGTTAAAAGGCCGTAAAACCCTCTCATCATCATTCCCCGGGGTGACGAGTTCATCGGTTACTTTACAAAAGTTTATTAAAGAAAATACGAATTTTAATTATTGTTTATTAAAAATATTTTATTAAATTTGTTTGCTGGCCTTTATGTATACTGCATAACTAGGCCTATAAACATATTTACTTTACATGTTGTGTAATCCTGTATAGCCGAGACGATAATACATAATCATTGCTAATCACTTCACATCCGTGGCGTGGGAGGCCGATGACTTTGCTGTTCGTTATTAGTTAGCTGCGTCGAATGTAGATAGGGTTGGTTGGTAACTTGACTCAGAAGCAACGCAGTCGGTGTCAGTTACTGCCGAACTGACAAACGTGATTGATGACGCGAAGTTGGAGGCTGACGTCCTATGTAACCTACGTGATCAAATGATTCAGCTAGGGCGAGTGTTCGAAACACATTTCATTTTGTTTTGTATTACTGATCACTAATCTGTCGCTAAACATGAACGACAGAAAATGCCAGAAGACGATAAATAGTTTTTTCATAAAAACTGGCAGTGATAATCTGTTACTAACAAAAAAAAAAAAAAAAAAAAAAGACTTGAACTTGGACAGAAGTGTGACTTTAGGAAATGTTTGTGTTGCTTCACCTAGCTCTAATGATTCTTCAACAATCCATGCTACTCAGTCCATTAAATCAAATGACATTGGCCAGTTTGCAGCTTCTTGTGATAGCAAGATCCCATTAAACACAATGACAAGAATAGACTTATTGCAAAACGTGTGGATTCCAGATGCCAACTTTGTTTTTCCTCCACAAGTAAAACGTAACTTAAGATTTCAGCATAAATGGTTTCATCGATGGAACTGGTTGGCATACAGCCAGTCACAGAATGGAGCGTTTTGCAAGTACTTGGTTATTCAATTTTTTTATGTTTTCCGGAACATCTGCCACGCTATATAACCTAACTACGAAGTTGCCATCATCATCTTGTCTTGTCTTATTGTCAGTGCAAGTCTAACATTAAAAAGTCCTGTCGTGGAATTCGCACCATGTCCTGACGAAGCTGGTGTTGGTGGACAAAAACTAAATAAATTTGTTAAGTGCCCGTTCGTAAATTACAAGGATGCAACGGAAACTTTCAACGAACATGAAAATAATTTATATCACAAAAACTCTGTTTTGCATGCACAGAATCTTTTAGATATTTCTGAAGAAAAAAAAGTTGGAACAATTAGAAATGCAACTAGATTCTAGTGCTAAAAGAAGAGTAGAAGAAAACCACCAACGAATTATTCCAATAATTGAAACAGTTTTACTTCGTGGCCGTCAAGGTCTAGCATTACGTGGTCACAGAGATTCCGGGCCACTTGACCTTGAAGTTGAACCCACTGAGAATGAAGGTAATTTTAGAGCCCTTCTTTGTTATCGCGCTGCAAGTGGAGATAAAGAACTAGTAAAGCATTTAGAGAGTTGTGGGAAGAACTACAGCTATATCATCCCTCAAATCCAAAACGAAATTGTCCAGTGTTGTGATTTATATATTCGTGATCAGATAGTGGAAAAAGTTAATGCAGCTCAGTGTTTTTCAGTAACTGCAGATGAGACAGCAGATGTTGCTGGCATCGAACAGTTAGCATTATGCGTGCGATATTACCATGAAGAATCAAAATGTGTATGCGAGGATTTTCTTCAGTTTGTTGCTGTTGAAAATTGTAGAGGTGAAAACCTTGCCAATGCCATTTTAAATAGTTTGAAGGCACGTGGAATCGATTTATCCTACTTAAGAGGCCAGGGGTATGACGGCGCTTCGTCGATGAGTGGAAGATTGAACGGGGTTCAAGCACATATATTAAGGCAGTATCCACTTGCACCCTACGTACACTGTAGTGCCCATAGTTTAAACTTGGCGATTTCAGGAGCATGTTCTCTTAAAGAGATCCAGAACTGTGTAGGTACAATTGCTAGTGTTTATAACTTTTTTAACACTCCAAAACGGCAAGTGGCTTTGTCTACTGCTATTGATGAATCACTGCCTTCAGCATCTCACACAAGATTGAAACAGTTTAATCCTTCATGCTGGATTGAACGACATGATGCTTTCATAGTGTTCGTGGACTTACTGATACCCACAGTTCGAGCATTGGAAATGGTTTCAGAGTGACCAGATAGAAATACAGCAAGTTCTACAAATATAATTAAGTGTGCTGTTATGCAAATTGAATTTATTGTTTCATTATTTGTTGTTGTCAAGGTTTTTACTCTAAGCCTTCCACTGTGCAATTACTGCAAAAAGAAAATTTGGACTTGGCTTCAGCCATGAGTTTTGCTGAAGATGTTACAAATGCAGTTCAAGAAATGAGGAGTAACCACAAGGAAGTTTTCAAAGATATTTTTTCTATGGCAGCAAAAGTTTGTGATGAAATGGATATTTAAATAAAAATGCCTAGAATAGCAAAGATGCAGACACAGAGAAGTAACGTGGAAGCTACAACACCAGAAGATTACTTCAGAGTTTCAATTTTTGTTCCATTTCTAGGTCATTTCATAAGTCAAATGAATGAAAAACTACTGAAACACAAATTACTTCTTCAAAGCTTTATGTGCATGACTGGATTTATTTGCTTGGACATACTCCATTGCGAAATAAATGACTGTCAAAGGAAAACTAAAAATAAAAATAAGACAAGAAAACATAAATAAGCAGAGTATGCTTTAGTCACCAGGATACATACACAACATGAAATTCCAAAACTGGAATCTGGTCAGATAAAACAAGGAACAAACAGAAAATAAAAGAAATAACAAAATTATAAAAAAGAAACCTAAGTTGACATGCGACACAACGATGAGACGAAACAAAAACTCAAACAGAAATACAGCAAAAGACACAACGATGAGACTAAACAAAAAACAAAGATGTTGGACACAAAACAGAAAAAAACAACAAACAACACAAACGATGAGACGAAATAAAACACAGTAGTTTAATACTGACTGTTTGGAAAACTACTGTGTTTTATTTCGTCTCAACGTTTGTGTTGTTTGTTGTTTTTTCTGTTTTGTGTCCGACATCTTTGTGTTTTTGTTTAGTCTCATTGTTGTGTTTGTTGGCATCTGGAATCCACACGTTTTGCAATAAGTCTATTCTTGTTATTGTGTTTAATGGGATCTTGCTATCACAAGAAGCTGCAAACTGGCCAATGTCATTTGATTTAATGGACTGAGTAGCATGGGTTGTTGAAGAATCATTAGAGCTAGGTGAAGCAACACAAACATTTCCTAAAGTCGCACTTCTGTCCAGGTTCAAGTTTTTTTTTTTTCGAGTAACTGATTATCACTGCCAGTTTTTATGAAAAAACTATTTATCGTCTTTTGGCGTTTTCTGTCGCTCATGTTTAGCGACAGATTAGTGATCAGTAATACAAAACAGAATGAAATGTGTTTCGAACACGCCCTAGCTGAATCATTTGATCACGTACGTTACACAGGATGTCAGCCTCCACCTGCGCGTCATCAATCACATTTGCCAGTTCGGCAGTAACTGACACCTACTGCGTTGCTTCCGAGTCAAGTTACCAACCAACCCTATCTACATTCGACGCAGCGAACTAATAACGAACAGCAAAGTCATCGGCATCCCACGCCACGGATCTGAAGTGATTAGCAATGATTATATATTATCGTCTCGGCTATACAGGATTACACAACATGTAACGTAAATATGTTTATAGGCCTAGTTAT
>PNEQ01094726.1:53751-66132 GCA_003012365.1 Medauroidea extradentata
CTAAGGTCTTGAAAGCCGATTCCCCCCGGGCAAGGGGGGGGGGGAGTTACAACCCCTATTCCCCCCCCCCTTGGCTACGCCTCTGCTAGATACACAAGACTTTACTCGCTTAAGGACTTTTTACGGAGATTTGCAGTGATTTCGAAAATATCTTTTTTATTGCTACTTAATACTCATATCAAAATTCCGCTGCACAGTTTTGAAATTATATGTGATAATTTGTAGCTGAATTTTTTTGTAGAATTATACTGAACGGTTTTTTAGATTTCATTACCCAAAGTACCATGTTTTTCGTCCTGAAAATAAGCAAAAATTAAGGAATTTATTTTTTTCTGGCAAATGGTACATTATTAAAAAAAACCGCGTCCACAGTATTGTACATCGTGTGATTGCACATTGACCCACATTTTTTCAAAACTTTTGGTTAAAAAATACTTGAGTTATTGGCACCAGTCTGAAAAAACTCGGGAACAAGCCCTTAAAACGTCTCATTTCAGAAACCTCTCACTGTGCGGCAATACTCTGACCTGTGAAAACATTCCACACACGCAACTGCACTGACCAAACACGCCCCAACTGTTCTGCCGCCGTATGTACTTGCCAATCTGCAGCCGCTCTGTGTGCCGATCCCATGCCGTTCCTCGCCGACGCCGTTGTATTCACAGCCTCTTCGAAATCATCTGCGCCACTAACATACAGGTTAACGCCACATCCACGCTCTCGATCGGCCGCTGCGGGGTGTATTTATATCCAGCCGCCCAGATAATACTCACAGCTCGAGGATGATACCCTAGCCAACCCAGCGTGACGCTTCCAGATGTTACGGTAAGCTTCGATGATGGCCAAGACTCGTGCTCTTCAAGGACGGCTGAACGGTGATGGTTACTATTCACCTCCCAAACAGCCCATGACGCCAGCGGGAAGGAAAGGGTTAGGCCCTGCCATTGCACAGTTCTTTCAAAGATCATACCTTTATGTGCATTCTGCCTGACGGAAGCTCTGCTATATCAACATCCAACCAACGAGAGTAGTTTAAGATTCTGTTTGAAAAATATGAAGGTGACTTAAATTGCAGTGAGTTAGCAGCTTTGGGAGAGTGTGAACTCTGGTACCGACGAGTAGAAGCAATGGAAAAACCACCAAAAAATGCATTAGAAGCTCTTCTTATTTGTAGTGTGGAACTATTCCCTGTGGTACAAAAACTTCTTCGAATTATGGTGACATTGCCTGTATGTACTGCGTCTAATGAAATATAATTTTCCTTTCTGCTGTTTTTAAAGTCATATCTAAGAAATACAATGTGTCAGCATCGTTTGAATGGGCTAGGGATGTTGTATATACATCGTAATATTCTGTTGACAATGTAGTGTATTATCTCAGTCAGAAGAAGAGACGTCTCAAATTTGCTTTGTAAAATTCCTTAAATATACCTTGTTATTCTTGTAAAATGTCTAAAACTTTAGGGTGTAAAATGTTTGAACTTTACTTAGTAACACAGACTGAAATGAATTTTTTTTTTGTTAAATATTCACAGGCAAATGTTGGATATTCATTTACAGCAATTGTAATCAAAAAAATGTCATGTAGTATTTTTAGTCCATTATGTTATGTTTTATTGCTGCAGTTAAACATGTAACTTGTGAAAAGTATTTACTTATCTCTTCTTCGCTAACATAACCCAACCAACATGTTATCTTTAATTGGTGTATTTTATATTAAATCGATTATCGAATTTATGTTACGATTTCCGTTTAAGCTAAAGTGTTTAAATTGTAACAAGAGAAATAGTTTGATTTATTTGTACAACCAAAATTTATAAGGAGGCCAGAAAATAAAGAATCATTCAAATATTTTTATTTAGTGGATAAAGGGTTTATTACCTTATAATACAATTTACAAAAAAAAATATATATGAGAGCTTAAAACAGGTATTGCTTCCGCCTTCTGCTTTTTGTACTCTTGATTATTTATTTTATGTTTGTACTTTGGTAAATTACCTCCCCCCCCCAGGTTGTTCATCAAACTTGTGTATCCCCCTCCCCTTTAGAAATTTCTGGCTACGCCACTGGTCTCTAGGGATTGTTTTGTGTGAGAGAGACAGAAATTAAATAATTGTATGGTTAGAATAGGAATTGTAGACGGTAAAATTTTTAACTGCAAATAATATGTGTAAATATTGATACATAGAGTTTTGAATTGAAAGTAAATTAGTGCTGGTTGCATCGTTACTGTATATTAATCTAATAAGTTGTGTAGTCATTTAGGAAATTTAATTCAGTTTTATTTTTCATTAAATTTATCAACTTCTATATCCTGATCGAGCCTGGTTACGCCCAAGTAAAGAAAAATGTTAATAGTGTACAAAATTGTTCATCATACCGATGCATTTTGAACTATACAATACCGGAACCTAAAACACGTGCTTATTTCATGCATTGCTATATAAGGTAAAAAATTATTTAAATTAATCATGTGACGCTCTAGAATTAACTATGTGTAATGATACTAACAAACACTGTCAAAAAACTTTAATTAAGACGATGCTTGGAAGGGAAAGAAAAGAAAGGCAGCAAAATATAAATTCATTTATTTATAATTGTACGGTGTATAAATGTATGCCTCTGAAATTTAGGCTCAGGTCGCATTTAAATTGGGTGAAATAACTAAGAAAATACAGTGTTGTGTTTTTACTTTCTATATAGTCCGCCTATCATTATTTGATCTATTTATAGCTATGTGACGTAATTGAAGCAATTTAATATGAAGCGCAATTACTTCAGTGTAAAACACTTAACAATTTGCATAGGAGATGGTACATAAATAATTGTTACACTTTACTGATGTGTAAACAGGTTGAAGTTTTTAACATCACCGGTAGGAAAGTCGTATCTTCTTTTGTTATTTCATCAAAGATCTGCTGTCATTAGAGTCAACTTATTTAAATCGCTTTCCAGATAATATTTGTAAAACTTAGTTCAGCAGGTTTTGGAGTATGCTTGCAGCACTGAAATTTGTGTAATCCTAACCAGTATCTCAGGTTTTCCAACAGCCAACAATCCAGAATGTACAATACCGCGGTTTTCTTTTCACTTCTGGTTTAGTCTGCATTTCATGCGTGCAATACATTTTGAATGGTTTCTAACTCGATGACGAGTATATGTGACACTGGAAACCATTTTTGTACAGTCCTGCTCGGCTTATTATAGACTACTGATGATGTTTCGGCAGCTGCAAACAATCAGATTGTAACAGTTAACATTTAATGCGAAAACATGCATCACATTGTCCTTCACTGAAATTCCTGATTGCAATTCGAATTTGTTACAATTTTTTTCAGTACGCCTACATTTAATTCCGTTAATACTTATTCCAGAAACGAACAAAATTATTTATTTATGTTGATATAAGAAAACACAAGGTTTTAGATCATTTTAAAAGAAGTATTTTGACATTTGTGGTAATACCCGTAAAACATTTTAGGAGATAGTTTTCTTGTCTAGTGGAAGAAAAAATTTGTAGCCTATGGCTGGAAGTAGTCAGTTTTGTTATTTTAAAAAAACTCAGTAACTCAGAAAAACATTTTCTTCGCTACAGCTCGTCAGCTGGATCAAGTTTGTGTAGGATACATTCCAAGAATGCATAAGGTTGGTTCGACAATTCTTGTATGTAGTTGCTGTCACACAACCGTTACTCATCTTGCATGACCACGCAGCCAGCATGTAATAGCGATGTCGAGTAACAAGCACCAGAAGGAACGTACGACCAAGCGTTATACTGAGTGACGACAGAAGATTCTATTGTAATAATAATGATGGTCGATAGCGCCCCGATTTATGATGTCTGTATAAGGAGCTTTGAACATTACATGGTGCATCAGAACGTCCAGTCTTTCTGCTGTAATTCATGCCAACACAAGGGTGGGCATGCGCTGTTCCGCCGGGATATGTGGTCACCTATGTCGCTCGTGCTATCCAAAGCGCTCATCAAAGTGTTCATTAGTTCAGCTGGCCATTATAATTAATATACCTGCCAATTATTGAACATGTGTGCGCTGGATTCATAGTTGTCTGATTAGTTGTTCGATACCATCGGCAACCCTTTCCTAATTAGCGCCATCTGGTGGAATGTACACAGAGAAAAATGTTTGTTACAATTAACCGTATGCAAGTTTGTATATGGTGAAACAAAAATACATTTTAATCAAAAAAAATTTTGTCGGCTGAACAATCTGTGAAAATCGTAACAAATTGGTTTCATGTTTAACGGGACTAAACCTGTTGAGGTAACAAAATCAGCCAGGCAACCATATATTTTGTTGAATCAACTGTTATTTCGCCATATACGAACATATATAACGTACGATTGACTCAACAAAACCTTTTTCTCTGTGTGCTTGAGTTCTGTTTCACATGATTTTATCCGCACTATTACTAGAGTTCTCGCATGGTATTTAATGCCTGTGATAAGAATACTGATTTGTGATAGTCTGTCCACATAACGCCAGGACAGTATACTTATTTAGCAATGGTCATCTGAGAATGATTGAAGATATTTTGGTCAGCACTTAAGGGCGCGTTCTACCGCAATTTTCATCACCATTTTTTAATTTTTTATTTGTACCAGATATTTTTTTTCTTATTTTAGACACAAAATGTGACTAAAGTTGGCTCTTATGAAATTTTTTTATCTCTCACAGTTTTCGCGTAATGGCTTGTTAAAGTCATATTTTGCATGTTTCCGTTTTAACGACTACACTAAAACCAACTGATATACCAAACTCAAAAATCACAGTGAATAAATACATTGCAGGCTACAATGACATGCTCATAAAATTAAATATTAAAATTTATTTGTATTTAAAAAAATATTGAATTTTTTAAATTTTTATTTTTAGTTTTAGCATTTTTTTTAATTCAAATAATTTTTATTCTTTAATTTTATGAGCATGTCATTGTAGCCTGCAATGTCTTTATCCACTGTGATTTTTTTGAGTTTGCTATATCAGTTGGTTTTAGTGTAGTCGTTAAAACGGAAACATGCAAAATATGACTTTAACAAGCCATTACTCGAAAACTATGAGAGATAAAAAAATGTCATTAGAGCCAAATTTAGTCACATTTTGTGTCTAAAATAAGAATAAAAATATGTGGTACAAATACAAAATAAAATAATGATGATGAAAATTGCGGTATACCGCACCCTTTAACGTCTAGGTCACAGGTCTAGGTCTTTAGCGCTGTATGCAAAAGCACCGGAATGAAGGGGCGGGAGAAACGGTAGCGGCATCGTCTGGCACTATTTCCATATGCGAAAATCCGGGACGGATCCCGTCGGGAATCGAACCCTTGGAGTGGAGAGGAGCGTTCTGGCCGCTACGCCAACTGCAGCCCCATTCTAATAAGAACGATTATTGGTAACTATACTTTAAGTTAATGAAATTTCCGGTCTGCCAAGTAAGATACGTTCTGGTATTAGTTTTCCGGTACTCTATAATGCGATAATGTAAAGTGTTTGAATAGCAGTTTGAAATACTTTACTGCGTGTTCTGATAATTGTAGTTGTTACAGATACAAAAATTTTAAGGAAACGCCCCTAGGTGACTAAAATGTCATGCAATAGGCTTCTGTGAAATATATTGTCAGTAGAAACCGCCACGTGTTCATCCACATGAATACTATATGTACAGTAGAAATGTCGTACTTTTATAACAATTGCCATGAAAGGAACTAAACTTTATGATCTAATTATTTAAAATAGCAAATTGTCGCGAATTTAGCTTTATCTCGAGGTTACGATTACGTTGAACCCAATTAGCCCTACATTGAATTTTGTGCCACTTGTGAATTTTACAACGGAAATCGGCATTACGTTGCCGATAAAACTGAACGATCCAAACTAAATTGCCTAATACTGTTATTATTTTTACCGAATAAGTAATAACTGTATTGAACAAAGTATCAGTGGTGACATGCCGGATGAAGGGGTGGGGGAAACTGAACATCCCCGAGCGGCATCGTCCGACTTGATTCCCACATGCAAAATCCCGGAGATCGACCCCGCCGGGAATCGAACCCGTGTCGCCTTAGAGGTAAGTCAATTGCGCTACCCACTGTGCCATCCGCTGTCCTCACGAAACTGTAAAGGACGTACATAAAGCTCGGAACGATGTGAAACCGCTGTTAGTTATTGCCGTTTATATATAAACTTATTAATAAATGTTAATAGCAACATGCAATTAGTGTCGGATATGGCAAAGAGACAACTAGATACGCACTCCCGCCTATAAGAGTGTTATCATTCACCGAGAAGTAAGAGCATACTGACTGCCGACTGTTTAGTTGCTTGAGGGAGGGAAGGGGTGTAAAAATGAAAAGAGAGGGAGGAAGGAAGGAAGGAGAAGATGGAGGCTCAATCCATTGTTTTATATTGTCTCATTTCTCCCCTGTGCAGTAACTGCGAAGAAAATTTCATCTGGTAGCTTTGGCCAATGTTTCGGGTCTCCGCGCACAGAAAACAGGGAATTTGTATTCCACTTATTTCTTGTTCCTTATTTTAATTCTTCCCCTCCTTCACTTTTGTTGCGTACGCCCTGCATTTTAAGTCGTCTTCTTTTTCCTCTTTACATCCTCTTATATTTTTCCCCTCCCTCTTTCTTCCGCCGTCCCCTTATTTATGGTTCCAGAAATACTCATTCTCGACTCCACCTCCTCCTCACCCCCCTCGCCGTACTTCCGGCTTTACCGCCCTCATGTATATTTCATTCGCCTTCTTTGTTAGCATAACTACGTCGTGAAATTCAGGAATTTGGTAGACAGAACCCGTGTTTTCGTCACGCGAGCGGCGCATCCTGGCCGGGGTGATAATGCTGTTGTAGAAGCAGCGGGTCGATTGGTCGTATAAACAGCTACGATAACACTACTTACTTTGTGCATCGCGCTGTTCTCTGGCACTGCTCTCTTTCCCGCCAACCTGAAGAGGAAGAGGAACGCATATAAATGTAGTGACCGACACTGGTGTTAACACAAGTTTCTCGTGCCATGCTTAGCAGTTGGCACAGTGACCACGGCTGTGTATTTAGCACGAGATTATTGAATGACCTAATATTTGGTTACGTCGTTTACTTTAAAGTGTTGTATGTTTACTCCGATCAAATTAATAAATAATCAAACCATGATCACTGAGCAATGAGGTTACAGGTAGTCCAATGACTGTATAAAACACGCCTCTAATGCAGAGAACAGCAAAAATATACTTCTTAAATGAACGAATCTGTAATATTATTAACCTTTTATAATTAGTAGAAACATAATTAAAAACTATTTGCCGATGTATTCCACTTGTAACAAAGATACAACCTACTTCTGCAAAGTTTTGGCGGATAAATAAATTCACGTTTAGTTACACATAATTTTTAATACTGCGTGGTGTTTTATAATGCTATAAACATTTTACCATAGCTCATCAAAAAAGAAATTGAACTGACTGAAATTTGTATTATTTTCCTTGAAACCCGGAGGTGCGAAAAAATCCAGTTAGTTTAATAATATAACTTTTAGAGCTGGTACAAAAATAAAACTACAAATTTGAATGCACTTTTGCTCCCAAATAATGGATTTTATTTCAAATTAGTGGAGTCGTCCAGAAATCTCTTGCAGGTGCCCTGCAGCAAATGACATCTTTTAAATAGGCAGCTAATATCTCGCAATTTATTTCTTGGCCTCTTAAGTGGTAGTCCGTGTTTTTTTTTAAATTTCGTATTATAGCTGTACTTAGTTATTAAAAAACTTTTATTGGATGTAAAGAAATGTTTTAAAGTTAATAACTGTAAAAGCGTTAGAGATAATGAAAACGATAGACTACGCACATATATACGGTTTCCAAATCATCCTGTTTTAAGGTTGAAAATGCATCTCTCTGTTGATACGTACGAAATTAAAAATCTGTTTGGAAATCTAAAATTCAGTTAAATGTATTTAGACACACTTCATCATAAATATTTTCTACCGTGTCACGTTATACATTAAATGGAATAAACTTACTGAATAGTTCATAGTAAACATTATGTAGGCTAAATAATTTTAGTCAGTACTGCTACCTAAGACGGGTTAAGAAAGAAAATTTTAGGTATCGATTTTATTACGTTCACTTGGCATGTAAACTATACTAAGACAGATGTGTGTGTGTGTGTGTGTGTGTGTGTGTGTGTGTGTGTGTGTGTGTATATATATATATATATATATATATATATATATATATATATATATATATATATATATATATGATGCCCTCCTCCCCCAACACACTTTACTTTCCAGAGTACTTCTAATATATGTTACAGTTAAATTATTTGAAATAATGTGCAAAGTTTCCGAAATGCAGCCCAAAATTTCGTTATTTAATAACAATGCTTATGTTTCTCAATAATTTCTGTAGGTTTGTCTAAGATGAATGTTTCTAGAAGTATAACATTTATTTAAAAGAGTATATGAAGGCCAAAACTTAAAAGTAAGTAGATGATACACAGAAACATACAAGCGCTAGACGGGACCGCGGTAAGCGGCTAGAGCACTCGCCTCCCCCAAGAACGATCCAGGTTAGATTCTTGGCGGGGTCGGTCGTCGGTTTTATCGTATGTGGGAGTCGTGCTGAATGCTGCCGCTGGTCAGCGGATTTTCTCGGGGATCTCCCGTTTCCCCCGTCCCTTCAATACGGCGCTGCTCCATACTCACACCATGTCATCCTTCACCAGCTCTAAAGACCTAGATATTAAGTACTGATAAAAAAATCTCGTCACATATTCGTCGTCATAGCGGTAGATATGTGCCATAATTGTGTGGGGAACGTTTTAAAAAATCGCGCAAACGTAATTAAGCTTACGACATTAATTTTCTTTGGCGAAATTGTCTTCTAAATTGTTTATGAACGTAGATGCTACAGTAGGAAATATGGGATCTAACGTACTCGAAGATTAAATAGAGAATCAAAATTACAATTAATTACTTCCCATTGGGTCAGTTTTAAATATATTTGACGCAATTTTTTATATTAGATATTCTAATGTGGTATTTTAAATTATTTTAGTACTCAATGTCTGACATAACATTTTAAAAATTTGGTTAAAGAAAAATAATTGTGAGTACATATTTTTAAATACCTTTTATCGCGTTATTCCTTAAAGGATTTTAATGCAGAACACTATAGTTTAAGAATAATATCTTACATACGTCACTCCATCAAATGGTGTGTCACAGAAAACCAGATAATACAGCCAAGTATTGTATGTTTGCATGTATTTCCTGTTTTTCTGTGAGACACCATTTGCTACAAAGGCGTGTGATCCAAATACTTCTTTGATTTGCAACGTGCCCCCAATACAAGAGTCGTTTAATTTTTTTAATTAATGTATTTTAACACTTATTTCTCCAGTTAAACTCTGTTGCAAGCAGAAGCTTTAAATACACTCGTTAATAACTGTCTTCATGCCAAATTAAATTGCTCAAAACATATTTTTTCCCCTGAAATTCCATATACATAGAATATCTGAGGTATTATTTGTAGTTACTTACGAGTGTAGTTACGGAATTTTTGTACGTTTTGTTTGATTACTTATATTTACAAAAGTGGCCAGGTGAAGAGTATGTTAATTATTGAATTAAATTACTGAATAGTACCAGTACAAGAAGTTAAATCAAAAGTGGTTATTTACTTGTCGGAATAACATTATGCTTGACAGTTGTGAAAACCTTGGGTTTAATATTTGTAAATTTATGAACATTACCTAATTTGTTTGTAATTCAATGCAGAGGTTTGATACACGCCCTCGCTCACTTTTCTGTTGAGTTTACATATATACACTTGCACACAAAATGTTAGAAGAGTAGTTTTATACATATTTCATTCGAAAAATAATTGAAAACATAAAACTTCTCAGCGCATGTTATTACCCTGATGTCTTTATAATACAACTCATAAAATGGGATTTCACCAAAAATTATCTTCTAGCAAAATTGTTGGCGTTATTAACAAATATATATTTTTTTATTCATGAAATGTAACTACAAAAAAAATTATGTAAGATAGTTTTATTTTATCAAAAATAAGATTATTTATATTTCTGTGTCGTAATTGTGTTAAGAAATGTTTACAGATCAACATTTATTTGAGCATATTTAAGACGAAGTGAACAATGCTATACAAAATTTTACAGCGACTCGGTTATGCAAGGCAGCGTCAAGGTGAACGTGTCGCAACGGTTGCACGCGATGACGCCAGTGGGAAATACGGCCCTTGCCGCAGGCACACGAAGAGCCGGACTTTAAACTCCTAGCCTTCGTAGTTACGACATTATTCAGGCGTTGTTTGGTCTCAACTCGTCAGAGAAGGTTGCAAGGAGGTTGCAGGGAGGGGACGTCGACGTACAGCGTTGCCACGTTATGAGGCCATGGGTTTGGCAAGCACAAGATAATTCAGTGGGGTAGAGTGCGGTGACACTGACTTAATTCTTCACCTTGTTTCGTTTCTGCCTGCATCTATTGTTGAAACGATTTAACCGATTCACTGAATTTCTCAAAATACTTGACACGTGAAAGTTCACTCTAAAGACACCAAATCTACGCCGTTTTTTTTTTAAGTTTTAAATATCTAAACTGGTGTGCAACAATACTCACGAAGCAGAATTAAAATTTAAAAAATAATTTACATGTTTACGATTTATGTAACAGGGTAATCTTAACATATGAAGTGTACTGGAGAGAAACTCAACGATTCCACCATATTTAGCATTAAATATTTCTGTTGTAGACCGTGCAACATAAACAAATCAAATGATGCGAGAACTGTGTTTTCGAAATTTAGGCTTTCTAAATTATTGTATTATATTATATAAGTAACAACGTTGGTGTGATACGACTACCTGTTGACAGTAGCTATTTGCAGACATTTATTAGGCTTATCTGTAATCTCTTTTTTCGCAACATTTTTGTAAGGTTGCACCACCTTAAAAAGTGAAGTCTTTATCAGTATTACTTAGGTGCTTCTACAACAAATCTCAACAAACTTCGGAAGCGAATGGTATGATGATCCTGAACGGAAGAGATTTAAATGCAAATGACATTTTGTATAATGATTACATCATCATAAGCTATGTCTTATTTGACATCTCTGGAAACATAAAATTCCGTAAAACCTAATTTAATTTGGTATCTCGGTTAACTAAATGCACGAGTTTGTGACGTTTTTGGTGAACAATCTTGGAAGAAAGCGTTATCTGATAATGAAATCCGAGTTAACCTTACTAATAACTAGAGCTACGAGGTAGCAGCAAAAAAATTTTCGCACCGTTATTTTCAATGCCTTAGTACACTCCAGCACTATGCTTCATGGCAATTGGCTTAAACAGACACGCCTCTTATGTGTGTGCTCTAACGAGAATGTTATTGTGACACATGTCGGTGATCTGCCAGTAAAACCCAAATACCAAGTGAGAGTTAAAACACGTAATTACTGACCTCGAAGCAGAGCTGCAGATGTGTACATAAGGCATTGCAACGGCAGATTGCGAAAACATTTTTTCGTCACAAAATCGTGGGTCTACACTGAGAGAAATAATTGTTTCATTATACTAAATATATTTGTTTGGGTGATGTTTGCTTCAGCTAAACAATATTTTGTTGATAATACCAAGCTTGGAGTCCTCCAAACAAAATTAATTATTTCCCTCGACCAAATTATTCATTTAAACGCAATTTGTTTGTGCCAGGCTTATATTTGGTTACTATAGGACGTCGAATAAATATTTTGTGTAAACAAACAACTCGTTACAACTTATCAACAAAATAATATTGTTAGTTATAAGTGAAGTGCTTTGTACCAACAATTTTTTTCGATGGACTAAATGATTTTGTTGGCGAAACTAAATACATTTGGTTGACTTGCGGATGATGTTAGGCTGGCGTGCGTAAGCGATAAGATGGCGAACACTGTATACCTCAACATTCAAAATATAAGTTTGTGCCACAAGTAGGACGTCTAAACTGTTAACCAGCATAATTCTAGTATCTTAAAGTTAGCTGTAACAATTTCAAAGTGGTTAATTCGATTGATCACAAAAGAAAATGCTATAAACTTGAAAAACACTGCAGCTCCACGATTCATTGTTTGTGCTGCGACCCTGCGGCGCACGGCGTAACTATTCCTACACAAATAACACTCTCCCTCCTATGGAAGTACTCGTAGCTCAGTTGGTTAGGTCATGCATTGCAGGTGATAAGTGAAGGGATAATGGATCAAATCCCGGCGTGGACAAACTTTTTTTTTTTTTTTACTTTTTAAAATTTTAGAAATTTTCCAAGTTTATAAAATATAATCTTTTTAGTTCTTAAA
>PNEQ01094727.1:0-12578 GCA_003012365.1 Medauroidea extradentata
CACACAAACACTAGCCAGTAGGCTAAATAGAATAATTCAAACAACGCACTTACGTACCTTTTGCTGTGCTTTAATTGCAACGCTTATCCACTGGATGAAAACTTGCATATCAAACGATATTTGTCACACAAAAATTAACAATATTGGAATTAAATGTTTGTAAGTCTTTTGCAAATATTAGTAAGGATACACAATATACATACAGAAATGAATAATAAACTTTGCAAATCAAATAAAATCCCTTACTGTTTCTTAAAGTAAGTGTCTAGAGTTGTTTGCTTCAAAAAACTCCCTGATTGATGCAACATATAACTTTCCAGAGCCCATACAGTTTTCCAGATGTTGTCAGGAACAGTTTGTGCTCCCTGCACAAACAGCTTTAACTTGTCTAGACAGTCCACGGCTTCAGAATATGTTGGTACAGAAGTGCTGCTACCATCATCAGTGTCGTCATCATCTTCATCATCAGGTTCTTCTTTATGCTGGGCACACAAGTCATCAATTGTATGCTGTGCACATGGCAGGACAGCATCATCTGCAGACACATTGTCTTCAAAACTGCAGGAAACATTGAGCTGCTCTTGTAGAACATTCCAATTGCCAGATGCTGTATAGGTGACACAATCAATTTCTTCTAACCAAATCCTGCCTTTCTAAAACAATTTTCAATACACTTGGACTCCAGTGTGTCCAACGAAGCTGCAAGATAATGCATAGCATCTAAGATGTTGATTTTATGCACATTCGTCTTGACATTCACCATCCGGGTAATCATTCTTGAAACCAGACGCTGGCGGAACAGTTGTTTGAGAATTTTAATAATATCCTGATCCATTTGTAGAACTGAGGTTGAATTTGGAGGAAAAAACTAAATCTTGATATTTCTTAAGTTTGCAAGCACTGGGTGGGCTGGGCAACGATCCATGAAAAGCACTATTTTCCTGTTTCGACACCCCATCTTGGCTTCAAGGGCACGAACATAATCTTCAAAAATTTCTGAAGTCATCCGTGCTGATTTATTGTTTCTATACTTGCAAGGGAATGTTTTCACGTTGTTAAAACATCGTGGCTTTTTTGGTTTTCCAATTACCAGAAGTGGTAATTTTTCTGTGCCATCCATGTTAGCTTCCACCAACACTGTCAATCTTTCTTTACTTTGTTTGCCCCCATGGCATGTTTCCCCTTTCAACACAAATGTTTTATCAGGAAGCATGTTGAAGAATAGGCCACATTCATCAACATTAAAAACATTTTTTGGTTCGTAGTTCTTGAGAATTTCTAGCAACATTGATCTTTTCCAACTCTCCACAGTTTCATTGCAAACACTCTCAGATTCTCCACTTAGAGATCTATAAACGATTCCCACTCTGTTCTTAAATCTGTCAAGCCAGCCATTTGAAGGAGTGAATTTAATTCCCAAGTTATGAGCAATTTGTGTAGCCTTCTCTTTCAAAATAGGGCCGTTTGTTGGAATCCCGAGAGCCCTTTGTTCTTTGAACCATTTTAATAACACATTTTCAACTTCGTCGTACAATCCCGTTTTCATTTTCTTACATTCTGATGAAATGCTTCCACTGCAAGCCAGAAGCTTGTCCCGTTTGGCAACGATTCCGTTAAGTGTCGATGGTGGTATTCCCAACTTCGTCGCCATGGCCACTCTGGAGACCTTGGGATTTGCTTCAATTGCCGAAATAATCTTCAGTTTTTCTTCAAAACTTAATGCTTTCCGCTTCAGTGGTACACCACTACTTGTAGACACCATCTTACCCGGCAATAAGTTAATCGCCGTATATTCAGAGAAAATGTTTTAATGCACACAAAATTCACTAGATATCGAAAATAAACACGTGCTACCTTACTATACTCTTGTTTCCTTTTCGAACTAAACCAACTAACCAGCCAATCAAATTACGCTGCGAACGTAAACAGCGGCTATTTCGCCTTCGTCACACCTTCCCCAATGTTGGTAATCATTTCCACGCGTTTTATTACCGATGTGAATAACTTTGAGAAATGCATGTTGAATAATTAATAGTAATCAAAGCTATACAATTACTTTGAATTATTGCATTTATTAATCGTCAACGAGTTAGCGCTTGAAGTCTGCGGCGTGCTGTTGTTTGGCCACTATAATCGTGGGGGCACGGTATTCAAGTAGAACGGCGGCTGTGAGTGATTCGATACAGCGTGGGCAGATGATTCGTGGAATGTAAATAGAACAGCCAATTAACGCATAGGATTGGTTGAACGTACTGGGAAGAGCACATGCGGCGTGTGGTTAAGGTTTTTGCTATCGCTGAAAGTTTCAAAATTATTTTTGACGTCTTTTTTAGATACAGGTAACAAAAAATTGTATTCATTATTTTAATAAATATTCATTATTTTTAAACACTATATGCGGGTTATCTGCTTTCAACAAAAACCTTTTAAAAGGAATTTATTAACCTAGAACTAAATGGATGTGTGTTAGGGAATTAAAGATTTTTTAACCTTTTAGGCGGGAAAACTTATTATGCGGGAACGTCTTAAACGAGTTTCACTGTATTTCTAATGTGAATTTATGACAACAGCGACCAAATTAAAATACTGGACATTGCTGTAGACAAAATGCAATGATATACATTGTGAAGTATTCAGGTACTCTATTTAAATTTCTATAAAATATTTTTTTGTTATTTAAATTTAAATCTTTTAATAACAAGGGCTGTATACCTTCTTCAATATTTGTTCATCAAGTGTTCGGGATGCTACAACAGGATTCAATAATCTAGTAAACTGGGACCTGAGTAATTTAAATTCACCTTTCAAAATTTAACTATAAAATACAGTCGGGAATTTTAAAGTAGAGTTGTTTGTTTATTTTCCTGGCTTTTTTGGTTTCAAATTGACCACAGTAAAATTTTAATTATTTTTGTTATTATAAATTTTCTTGTGTTGTACTTATTTTGTGAAGTGAGTAACTTCTTCTGTTGTAAGCTTCTTCAGGTTGTAGGATTTCTGGAGCCGACGTTGTGGTTGATTGCTTGTATCATGGAATTTCTTCATGATGTTGGTTGTTGAGGCACGTTTGTCAGCCATTTCAGGGGGTAACTTAGGGTATTGTGTCACGAAAGTAGTTCTACTGATGGGCACCTTTGGTCCCCGATTAATGTATTTGTATTAATATTCTTTATTATTCTGATGTAAAACCTATAGATTAAATTTTTAAACCCTTTGTTGTATGTTTCAAGTATAATTTTGATGTTTTTGGTAAGTATGGGATTCTGTTGTATCATTAACCGAGGGATACCTTAGCTACCATGACCGTCCAGGATTTATCAGTCGTGAAGGGATGGCTTGAGAGGGAGGACGGATGTGGATGAGATGGGCAAGGAAACCTAGTGTGTGTTGGCGTAGCTAGCAGAGAAGTAGTTGGACATTGACTTTGATTTGAGCTACATAACAATGGAAACGATGGGTGTTACGGGGATAAAACAGGGAAGCAAATCCCAGTAGTTTGAGTTTATCTTACATATTTTTTGTTCTTCTTTCTTCATCAATATGTCTAATAAATAACTGGCTTGAACTTTAGGTATTTAAGTCAGACTGCAAAATTATGGTAGCTAAGCGTTGATCTAAGTATTAATTGTATTTAACGACAAACTGCAATACCTATATATTACCGGTGCCAATGTTGTGGAATGTAATCCAGCTTCTTAAAATAAATGTAACGATTGACGAATCTAAGAGTTTCTCTTTGCGAGTTAAACCTGACTGATAGGTAGTTGAAGTGAAAAATCTATATTTAACTAACCATATACTGAGCTATCTGGAGCACTTCAACCTACATAACCTCAACTGATGCGTCGGTAACAAAGACGTTTCACAACATTGTGTTTAGAGAGTGCTGTCTTTTGAATAAAATAACATAATAAGCTAATTTTTACAGTCCTGTTGTACTTATTAATGTTGAAAATCTTAAGTGATGCAAAATTTTACCAAGCAGATAGCATCAATATGTAATTGTCTAATAGTCTCTGACATAAAAATGAAATAAAATTATGTATGAAAAGAATTAAAAATATAAAAGTAAGAAAAATAAAATGATCTCCCATAAGCATGAACAACCTCTCATGCACGTAACTCCAAGCAATGTGCACATTACTGGTGATCAGATAAATGGAGAGCGCAGCTAGATCACTCCTCCTTCAGTTCAGCATAATTTGGTGAGGGAGCAAGAATCCAGTAACCTAGTCTTCGCAGCATGGTGGTGGACAGTACAGAAATTACGATGGAGATTGTATTTCATGGCTCCGCCAGATTGTACTACGGTGCAACATTTGTAGGCGCACAAGATGCGAGTGACACTACATGGGCTAGAAACCTTTGACAATAATAGTTTCATGAAAAACGTTATGAGTAAATACTTGTATTTGTGGCAACACTTCATAAATTGAATGCCAAACATTCATAGTGTAGCATCATATTATTCTAGGCTTAACGTGTTGTAATTTTCATGATAATTCTTATCATTAATAATTCACACATTTTTATAGATTTGTGGAAAATTATTTGAACTGCAGCACTTGTAGAATCATTACAGATATTTTGCAAGAATGTTTCCTGGTTTTGTTATTTATAAATATACATTATAATTTTCCAGAGACTAAAACTCATTACAATAATCTATCAGTTTAAAGTCTTCCAGTTTAGCGATTCTTTCACTTTAGCAACTGTATTTTTTGTCGCATCTATAGTTCCAAACATACTTTCTATCATTTAGAGAATCATTAAACCAAAAGAATACTGTATTTGGTTTATGGAGATTGTGTGTTGCTGTTGCTGCAGTAGTATTTTATGGCCTCTGTACAATTGTACAGCCGTTGTGTGATTCTGTGGCAGCTATGCAATGTTGTGGCAGTCACGTAATTGATCATGGGACAATGTTGCTGCATCCAGTATTCATCTTGTTCTGAAAAACCACATCACAGATTTATCAACAAACACTAAGCACAATTTTTTTTCTGGCAGAAGTTAATCCCTGTCGCAGTCACACACTATTTTAGACAAATTCCATTAATGTATCTTTGTTCGTATTTGTTCTAGCAAGTTCCTGCTCCCTAGCGAGTAATTATAAAGCAAATTCCTGCTCCCTAGCAAGTAATTATAAATTTGTGAACATGTGCTGGAAATTGCACTACACAGTAATAATACTCTTAACAGGTTCTACACAAGGGCTGTTTCGTTCTTTTGTCCACTGGTTGCTCATCAGTTAAAATTAATGTTCGACAAATCTCTCATGGCTAGGATATAGAAATAGCAAAGAAAAATTGTGTAATTTTAAGCAACTGTGAAATAAGAGCAAGTGTGTTTGTCGCTTTAAAATTACAACACCAAGTATCATTAGAATTTTTACATTATACTTTCCTACCAGGGGTAAGTTTTTTTTTGCAGAATTCCCGGAAATAAGAAAGTTGTTAAAAAAATTTAACATATATCTTCATGATGGTTGTTTGGTTAGGTAATATCAGTGTTTGTCCAACTTCTTCTCAAGTTGTGATAACATCTAATTTTATTTTCTTCCATTTAAATACTGAAAACATACTGAGCCTTACATTTCTGAAGATATTGTATGGTTGAGTCATGGATCAAGAATATCTCAGTATTAAATTTCTCACACTCAATATCTTATTTCTCAAAATGTCCTTCAATTTTATCTTTTTAAAATTTGACTTGTTGCGCTCATTGATGGCATGGGAGTTGGTGCAGTGCCAATATATAAGGCAGATGCATGTGACTCCGAGTCTGTGCCCGTGTGGTATAGTCTTTTTTTTTTTAGGGATTTCATGAGTGATTTGAAATGTTTTTTACAGATGTGTTAAACTGTAATGTCTCTCGATCAGGTAATAAAAATTCGGCCGATAAACAACTTCTGTGCATGGGCCGGTGCGGTCGATAGCCAATGTGGCGGGTGCTAAAAAGAACTATGAAATTACTCCCTTTTTCAACATGTCAGATCAAAATATTTTATCGCAACTGTGCCAGGGTCAAAACAATATCATTCAACTCATAACTGCTCTGCAAGAATCAGTGTCTTCACTCACAAGACAATTCTGAAAACCTTAAAAATGACAACTGTGCCTTTAAGATCTTAGCAAAAGACCAGTGACAACAGCTAGCTGAATTTAAAGGAAAGCGTGATACACCTCCAGAATGACACAAAAAAGTGACATATAGCCAAGCCTTTCATAGCTACAGCACCAAGATCAGTCAGTTTCCAACATGTATGGTAATGAGGTCACCAGTGAACAGCTGGAACCAGCTTCTTGTCAGCATTCAAGTAAAGCAAGTCAGTATAACTGTTCAAACCATGACAACACATTCACAGTGGTGACGTACAAAAAAAATTTATTGTCACAAGAATATACAGAATATTTCAGTAATATTGAAATGGATCTAGTTAATTATAATGGTTAAATAATTATAGTTGGTGATTTTAATGTACCCGGAGTAGACTGGTCGAGTAAGCATACGCAAGATATTATCTATAAACACAGCAAAGGTAACTGTAAAATCTTGGCAGATTTTGTAGCCACCATGCATCCGTCTATCTGAGTATAATGACACAAGACCTAACCTTAACCTATTAGATTCATGTTTTTGAAATTCCTCGCAAATTAAGGTATCACTTGCAAAACTTCCACTTGCCAAAGAAATTTCATTCAGCTTTTATAGTAGACATTGATTTCTCATATAAACAGGGTTCCTACGGTCCTTGAAAGTCCTTGAATTTTGGTTAGGGGATTTCAAGGCCTTGGAAAGTCCTTAAATTACTTGGGTCTTGAAAAGTCCTTGAATTTGAACATTTGAATCACGCAACATGGTATTATCGTGGTTACTACAAATATCTACTTACAAGGGATAAAAATTCTGCGGGAAGTGGGGAGTCTTACAACCCAAAACATGAACGACGATGCTGAAAATGTGTGCATCATGTGCGATAATAAAACGGTATCTACTATGGTACGACGTACGAGGTAATGTACTGTAATTTGTAGGCTAAATGTACGACGAATATCGTATGGCTGCCGAAGCGCGGCACCGAGCGTTATCGAACACCACCGAAGGTAAAAAAAATCGCTCATCTTACCAACTTTATTACGTTATTACATCATGCGAAACTGCTTTTCTGTAACTGCGCCTGAATGTTATAGATCACTAAATATTGTAAATTTTCGCTAACAAAATTTACGCAACCCGTAAAGTACTCCGACGTTACGTTACTTACGAATATATTATTAATAGTTAATCAAGTTGGTCAGTTCCTTGCAGGTTGTAGATGGCGTTCCTGCGGGCGTGTATTTGCTGCTATTGTGTTTGTGCGATTGTGATAATTTAGGTTACGTAAAATTTAGTTTGTTATACGCCCGCAATCATGAAGTTACCTGTTTGGAATTAAATTAATTTGATGTTGATTTATCACAACAATGTTCTGGGTACCGTTTCAAAACATATTTTCAAATATATTTTTGAACTGTTCTGGCTTAAGAAGACAATGCCAGTGATTGTTATTGTTTTAGTTCGACTAGTGTGTTCTGTGTGGTTTAAAGTTTAGACCCAAGAGTTGTGATTGTAACTACGGTGTTTGCCAAAATTATTTTGCGTGTTTAAAGTGATATATAATATAACTATTTATGTTGTAGTGAAGTTGTAGTTGAATAAAATGGGTTAGACCTATTTTTTTTTGGTTCCTAATAAATTAATGTAGATCATAACTAGTGTTTATTCGGGCCTACTAAATTTGAAGTTTGTCAAAATGCCCGGGAATTGCATCTTCAATGATTTGTGGCTCCAAAATCCTAATTTTAATAGGTGGCTGGGAAAAAGGGAAAACAAAAATAAAGCTCTATGTAATATTTGTGAAACTGATTTTGATATTAGCAAAATGGGCGTGTCTGCTTTAACAAGCCACATGACTGAAAAGAAACACTCCAGTCATGCAAGTGACAAAAAGTCGTGTTTAGGAATAAAGTACTTTTATGGTAGAGAAGAGTCACAGCAAGGTTCATCTTTCAGTGTGGCTATTACTGATGCAAATGTAACAACCCAAGAAAAACAGAAAATTGCACCATTCTTTTCAAGCCAGGATACTTTGAAGGCAGAGATTCTTTGGGCTCTGAAAGTATGCAGTAGCCATTATTCTTACAAATCATGTGAAGATATTGTACAAATTTTCAAATACGTATATGTTTACGGACAGTAACATTGCACAGAGCTTTCATCTAGGAGAAACAAAGTGTGCATATCTTTGTTGTTTTTGCATAGCTCCATATTTTCAATCTCTGCTAATGAAAACCCTTCGCAAACAAGACACGTTTTGCTTTTTGATGAAAGCATTAACAGGAAACTGCAGGAGAAGCAAATGGATTACCGTGTACGTTACTGGGAGGGTGATAAGGTCAGATCATCTTACATATATTCTGATTTTTTAGGACACTCTACAGCTCAAGATATGTTCACTTCCTACGAGAAGATGAATTCAGATGTTGGTCTTCCAAATAGTTCTTTGTTACAACTGTCCATGGATGGCCCAAACGTAAATTGGAAATTTTATGATCTTGTGTGCGATCAACTGAAGAAAGATTCCAATACTTCAGTGATTCATACAGGCAGCTGTGGGCTACACATAATTCATGGAGCATTCAAGAGTGGTTCTGTATCATCCACATGGGATATAGAAAAGGTTTTATCTGGCTTATATTATCTGTTCAAGGACTCACCAGCTAGAAGGGAAGACTATGTCAAAATGACAGACTCAACTGTATTTCCCTTAAAATTTTGTACAGTAAGATGGGTTGAGAATGTGATTGTAGTTACGCGTGCTCTTGAGATTTGGTCTAGTATTGTTAAGTATGTACAAGGGGTTGCAGAAAAAAAGGTTCCTAATCCAAATACAAAATCATTCACAGTTATCAAAGAAGCAACGAATGATGCACTGACTCCAGTGAAGCTTTTAGTATTCCAGTCAATTGCAAAGCAAATGGAAACATTTTTGAAAGTTTATCAGACTGATAAACCCATGCTTCATTTTTTTGCTAAAGACATGGAAAAATTGATTAGAAGTTTGATGGAAAGGTTTATTAAGGAAAGTGAACTGAAGAGTGCTGCTACAGGCATTAAACTTGTGAAAATTGATGTAGCTATAAAACAAAATCATTTACCTGTGGCAAAATTTCAGTTAGGGTTTGCTGCTGAAAACAGGATCAAAGATTTGCTTCACAAGAATGTTATCAAGGAGTGTGATGTTTTACAGTTGTGCATGCAATGCCTTGATTTTCTTGTTGAAGCTATAAAGAAAATTTTAAAGAAATGTCCTTTGCAGCATTCAGTTGTGAGATGCCTAAAATGTTTAGACCCGAGGGAAATGAATATTTCAACAGATTGTGTAACAAAGTTTACATTGACATTAAAGACATTATTGGAGGCAAAGCGAGTTGCAGAAACTGATTGTGATGACTTAATTTCATCATATAAAGAATTCATTACCGAATTTGGTTTTTCCTCAGAATTCCAGAAGTTCAGGCCAGAGGTGGATCGTTTAGACTCCCTATTGTATGCCTGTGCAACATCTAAATCAAACTACGAAAAACTGTGGCCAGTAATGAAAATGTTACTAGTTCTTTCCCGTGGCCAAGCAGCAGTTGAGAGAGGTTTTTCCTTGAACAGGCAGATTGAAGTAGAAAATATGAAAGAGCGTACTCTCATTGCACAGCGAATAATTGGTGAGCATATTACATCTGCTGGTGGTGTTACTAAGGTCCACATAACAAAAGACATGATCATCTCAGCATCTGCAGCACGTCAAAAGTGGCAATGTTATTTGGAAGAGAAGAAAAGAGCAAGAGAAACAGAGCAGAAATGTTTAAATAGGAAAAGTGTCACTGATGAGATAGATGAACTGAAGGGGAAAAAGCGAAGACTTCAAGCAGATATAGACACATTGACTACATCAGCTGATAAGCTCTCGGAGCAAGCAGAAACAACTGGAAATTTAACATTTGTTTCAAGATCAAATAGCTACAGGAGGACAGCAAAAGAAAAAGTTGCTGAACTTGCAAAAATTAATGAACTACTGTGTAGCAAGTTAAACTGTTATAAACAAATTTAACTTAATGTACATTTTTTTACTAGGTTGGCTGTTTAGGACTTGTCTTATTTTGATCTTGAATGTACAAAAAATAGATCTTTCTAGTTCATTAATTCAAAAATATTTGGAACATATGTAAATATTTAGTTAGGTTAGTTAATGGATGTCAATGGTGCAGCGCAATAAACTTCTGACAGGACTCAATTACACACATTGGGGAAGTGGAATAAAATGGTCACATGAAGCACTGTTTAATTAGTATGAAATGTATACTAAAGGATAAGCCATCACAAACACTGACCAGCATATAAGAGCGATGAAATACTGGTAAGTAATGGACTATATTCTGATCTTTATAATTATAGCATTTATATATTTTTATGTACAATCAGTTTTGCAAGTTTTTTTAAGATTTTCTGCCTTATTTTTGTGTTTATATTTGTATCAGCTATTATTTTTCTTGTTTTAGACACAAATTGTGACTAAATTTTTCTATCATAAAAAATTTTTATCTCGCATAGTTTTTGCGTAATGGCTTGTTAAAGCCAAAATTTGCTATTTTCTGTTCAAGGACGACACTAAAACCAATTAACTTACCAAACTGAAAAAATTCACAGTGGATAACGATGTTGTAGGCTACAAATTCAGCTATGTTAAACCACAATACAAAATAAAATATTTCTGTATTAAAAACAATCTATTGAATTTTTCACATTTTTATTGTAAATTTCAGCATTTTTATTTAAATACAAAAAAGTTTAATTTTTGTTTTAATGAACGTGACGTGACTTAGGTTGCGACATCTTTATCCACTGTGAACTTTTTTATTTTGGTATGTCAGTTGGTTTCAGTGTAGTCCTTAAAACAGAAATGTACAAATGTTGACTTTAACAAGTCATTACGTAAAAACTATGAGAGATAAAAAAATTTTGTAAAAGCCAAATTTAGTCACATTTTGTGTCTAAAATGAGGGAAAAAATATCTATTACAACTAAGAAATAAAAACATGGTGATGACAATTTCTGTATACCGTGTCCTTAAGGGCTTGGACGCGTGTTTCTACAGTTCTTTCAAAAATATTTTTATAACCCAAACCCGGGCCTATATCGTAAAATCTCTTCATAACTTTGTTACACATAGTATTATCTTTGTACGTTTATTTATATAAATGACTCTGGACTTTGCGGTTACCCTAAAAACATTTATAATCGAAACAAAGCTATCACTCCCAATGCTTTTCTTATGGCACTACGTCGCGGGCAGGTGAAAATATTTTTTGTGGCCGTTGTAGGCATTATTTTGCAAAATCGGTATGTAACTTAGTCTGCATTATAACTGTTAATGTTCATTATTTTTTTTATAGCTTTCCTTGGAGTAGTTAATGAAATATTTTGCAAAACATGAGCTTTTTAGTGCAAACAAAGGCAGGGATTGTCCTGACATCACGAATGGCCACGTCCTGGAAGTTCAGCGCTTTCTCAAGAGATTGCATGCCAGTCGAACAGGTTCTGTGCAGGATCTAGGTCATCAGTAACGCAAGACGAGCCCGTGGTTTATAAATAAAAAAACTTACAAGGTTCAAAATAGCGAAGAAACAACACGAAACGAACACACATACAACCCCTCTCTCCCACATACACAATTATATATATATATATATATATATATGCATACGTACATACATACTGCCCTCATCACATTTAGTAAAGTATTTAATATATAACAAACAGTATACATAATAGTACATAATATACGTCAAATTTTGTTATATATGTTATTTAAAAATAATTTAATATTATATAGACGTAAAATATAAGTAAAGTTAACGAGTTAAATATGCATTACGTACTGTTGTTGCATTGAGTTAAAAATTCAAATGTGTGTGAAATACGTAGGCTTAATTTTAATTCCCGCCGTATTTAGTTTTTTGCCTGTGTATGTAAAAACATAATATTCCATGTATCAATTTAGGAGCACAAAATATGCAGCGCTTGTGCGCCCATCTCGTGAAGAACCTTTTTTTCGACAACATTTACCTTCCAGTTTTACAAAGGGAGTGATCAGACTACCATTTTATACCGTGATCAAAACATAGCTAACGTCTGGCGATCGACAAAATCTGGTTACGTGACTGTGCAAACTTACACTAACCTTACTTGGGCAAGTTGTTCTGTATAACCGCCCTATAGTGAAAGCCAGTGCACCCTTCCACACATCCCGTGACAAATACTACGTGGTTCGCATCCCTTGATGTGTTTCTATACCTCGCACCCGTTTTACTATACAGTTAATTCGTAATTTGCTTGTTACACTCATTATTTATATTTTGAAGTGTACACTAGACCCCCGATTTTACGAATACTCACGGTTCCTCTCATCGCATTCGTTAAATCGCTACCTTCGTAAATTCGATAGCGGCTAATTTTTGCCCCCCCCCCCTCCCCCATAACAG
>PNEQ01094728.1:0-34725 GCA_003012365.1 Medauroidea extradentata
GAAGGCCAAAGGCAAGAAAGAGAAAAATACTTACCTGAGAATCAGTCTTGGCGTCACTCAGGGCCTCCATGGACAAATCTGGAGGAACAGCTGAAGAGAAAACTAGGCCATCACATCAGCATACAACTAATCAGCTTGTAATAGGCTCACATCAAGGTTAGGTTGCAGCATGGCCACATCAAGCCTGGCAGCATGGACCACTGTAAAAACAATAAAAATAGCATGAGATGAGGGAAATAATGTAACGCAAATATAATGCCAAACGACAAAAACATAATAAAAACTCACCCAAAGGCGGATTCGACAAAGTTTTCGCATTTTTATGTGACAAGTAAGAACAGAAAGAAAAACACGTCAAGTTCGTTACATTAAGTAGAGAAGAAAAGGAAAAAGGTCAACCAGCATATCGCAAGTGCACTGAGATTGATAGTATTAATAAAAGATAAGTTTAGGATATGTCAAGGTCAAATGTCAGCATCAAGGTCAAAGTAACGTAACTTTAGTTTATGTCAAAGTCAATGTTTAGCATCATGGTCAATGGTCAACATCGGGTAAGTTTAGGCCAGGGTCAAAGTTCTTGGTCAAGGTTAGTTTCGATCAAGGTCAAATGTCAGGGTCAGGGTCAAAGGTCAGGTAAGGTAGGTTAGGTCAAGGTCAAATGTCAGAATCAAGAGTCAGGAAAGGTTAGTTTAAGTCAAGGTCAAAGGTCATAGTCGACATCAGTATATATAAGGTCAAGGTCTATGCCAGGTAAGGTTACAGGTAAGTTTAAGTAAGGTAAGTTTGCTGGTTAGGTTAGGTTAAATGTTTGGTTGAAAGTTATGTTAGGGTAGATTAAAGGTTTGGTTAAATGTTAGGTTAGGTTAGGGTTGGTTAGTATTTGTTATGTAAGGTTTGGCTAGGTTAGGTAAGGGTTGGGTTAGGTTAGATTGGATTGGGTTAGGTTGGGTTAGGTTGGGTTAGGGTGGGTTATGTTGGGTTACTAAAGGTTAGGTTACGTAAGATTAGGTTAAGTAAGGTTAAAGGTCAAGGTCAGGTTTAATGTTAAAAGTCAAGGTCAAAGGTCAAAGTAAGATAAGTATAAAGTTAAAGGTCAGTCAAAATTTAAGGTCAAGAGACATGGCCTAGGTTAGGATAGGTCAAGGTAAAATGTCAGAGTCAAGTTCAAAGGTCAGGTTAGGTTAGGTTATTTTAAGTTAGGTTATTTTAGGTAAGGTAATGTTATGTTATGTTAGGTTAGATTAGATTAGGTTAGTTTGGGTTATGTTAGGCTAGGTAAAGTAATGTTAAAGGTCAAAGTCAGGATCAAGGTCAAAAGTCAAAGGTCAAAAATAAAAGTCAAAGGTAAAGGTCAAGGTTAGATAAATGTTCAAGTTCAGAGTCAAATTTCAATGTCGAATGTCGTGTAATGTAAGGTCAAGATTAAAAGTAGGGTCAAGAACAAATGTCAGGGTTAATGGCAAAGGCCAAATTCAGGTTCAAAGGTCAAGGTAAGGTAAAGGTCAAATGTCAGGGCCAAGATCAAAGGTCATGTTATGTAAGTTTAGGTAAGTTAGGTTAATTTATTTTAGGTAAGGTTAGATTAGGTGAGGTTAGGATAGGATCGGTTAGGTTAGGTTAAGTTAGGTTAATTTAGGTTAGGTTTTTTGGGTGAGGTTAGGTTTTTTAGGTTAAGTTAGATTAGATAAAGATAGGTTAAATGTCAAGATCGAGGTCAAGGCCAAAGGTCAAGGTAAAAAAATCAAGGTCAAGGTTAAATTAAAGGTTAAAGCCTGGGTCATATTTCAAGGTCAAATGTCAGGTTAGATTAGGTAAAGATCATAGGTCATAGTCAAGTTCAAACATCAAGGTCAAAATCAAATTAAGTATAGGTTAGTAACAAAAGTTAAAGTCAAAGTTCAATGCCATGGTAAAAGTTCAAAGTCAAGATTAGGTAAAGGTCAAAAGTATGGGTCAAGGTTAACAGTCAGGTAGGGTCAAATGTCAGGTTAAAGGTCAAAGGTCTAGGTAAGTTCAAGGTAAAAATTCAGGGTCAAGGTTAGGTTAGGTCAACATCAAATTCCAGGGTCAAGGTAAAGTCATGTTTGGTTAGGTAAGGTTAGGTTAAGTTAGGTTAGGTTTGGTTAGGTTAGAATTGTTAGGTTTGGTTATTTTAGGTCAGGTAAAATTAAGTTAAATGTCAAAATCAAGTTCAAGGTCAAAAGTCATGGTCAAAATTCAAGGTCAAAATCAAAGTTAAATTTCAAGGTTAGGTTAAAGGAAGAGGTCAGGGTCAAACTTCAAAGACAAAGGTCAGGTTAGATTAATTCAAGATCAAAAGTTAGGGTTAAGGTCAAACATCAGGGTCAAGGTCAAGGTAAAATAAAGTCTATGTGAAAGGTCAAAAGTCAAGGTCAAGGTTAGGTTAAAGTCAAATATCATGTTCTAGGTTAAATGTCAGTTTAGTTGAGGTCATGGTCAAAGTTCAAAGTCACTTACAGTAAGGTCAGGGTCAAAGTTCAGGATAAAGGTTAGGTAAGGTCAGGGTCAGGTTAGGTTAGGTTAGGTAAGGTTAGGATAGGTTAGTTTATTTTAGGTTAAGTTAGGTTATGTTAGGTTAGATTAGTTTAAGTTACGTTAGTTTGGTTTAGGTTAGTTTGGGTTTAAGTAAGTTTAGGTTAGGTTAAGATAGGTAGGTTATATTAGGTTAGGTTATATTATGTTAGGTTATGTAAAATAGAAGGTAAAGGTCAGGTTCAAGGTCAAAGGTCAGGTTTAAAAGTAGAGGTCAAAGGTTAATGTAAAGGTAAGGTTAGGTTAAAGCTCAAGGTCATGGTCAAATTTCAATGTCAAAGGCCAGGTTTGGTTAGGTAAAGGTCAAAGGTCGTGGTCAAGGAAAACATCAGGGTCAAGGTCAAGGATAGGTTAGTCTGGTAACAAAGGTCAAGATCAAGGTCAAAGGACAATTTCAGGGTTAGGTTACATCAAGGTCAAATGTCAGGGTCAAAGTCAACTTTCAGGTGATGTAAGTTAGGACAAGGTGAAAAATCAGGGTCAAAATCAAAGGTCAGGGTCAATGTAATGTTAGGTCAAGGGCAAATATAAGTGTCAGGGTCAAAGGTCAGGTATGGATAGGTTAAGTCAAGGTCAAATGGCAGGGTCAAGGTCAAAGGTCAGCATAGGTTTTGTCAAAGTCAAATGTCAAAGCCAGAATAGGTTATTTCAAGGTCAAGTTAAGATTAGGTTACACTACAGGTTAGGTTATAATAGGTTAAAGATTAGGTTAGGTTAGATTAAAGGTTTGGTTTAAGGTAAGATTAGGATTGGTTTGGTTAGGTAAGGTAAGGTTAGGTTTGGTTAGGTTATGTTAGTTTTGGTTTGGTTAAGTTAGGTTTGGTTATGTTAGATTAGGTTTGGTTAGGTGGGGTAGGGTTGGGTTAGGAGAGATTAAATAAGGTTTAAGGTCAAGGTCAGGTTCAAAGTCAAAAGTCAGTATCAAAAGTCATGGTCAAAGTTAAAGGTCAGGGTGAAATTTCAAGGTAAAAGTTCAGGTTAGGTTAGGTCAAGGTCAAAGGTTAGGGTCAAGGTAAAATATCAGGGTAAAGGTAAAGGTGAAGTAAGGTCGGTGTCAAAGGTCAAAGTCAGGGTCAAAGGTAAGGTATGAGTAGGTAAAGTCAAGGTCAAATAACAAGGTCAGGGTCAAAGGTTAGCTTAATTTAGATAGTCTATGTCAAAAGTCAGGGTCAAGGTCAAATGTCAAGGTCAAGTAAGGTTAGTTCAGGGTCAAAGTTCATAGATCTATATTAGGTTAGGTAAAGGTCAATTGTCATGTGTCAAGGTCAAAGGTCAGGTTAGTTTAGGTCAAGGACCGAATATGTTAGGTCAAGGTAAGGTTAGGTTATATTACAGGATAGGTTATGTTAAAGGTTATGTTATGTTAGATTAAAGGTTTGGTTAAAAGTATTGTTAGGTTAGGTTAAGACAGGTTAGGTTTGGTTTGGTTAGGTTTGGTTAGGTTGGGTTAATGTAGGTTAGGTTAGATTAAGTAAGGTTAAATGTCAATGTCAGGTTCAAGGTCAAAGGTCAGGTTATGTCAATGTCAAAAAACATATAAAATGTCATAGGTCAAGGTCAGATTATGTAATGTCAGGTTCAAAGTTCAGGGTAAAGGTCAGGTCAGGTCAATGACAAATGTCAGGGTCAAGGTCAAAGGCTAGGTTAGTTGAGCTTAGATAAGGTAATTTTACGTTAGGTTGGGTTAGGTAAGGTTAGGTTAAGTAAGGTTAGATAATGTTAGGTTATTTTAGGTTAGGGTAGGTAAGGTAAGGTTAAGTTAAATGTAAATATCAAGGTCAAGGTCAAATATTAAGGTCAAAGTCAAAGTTATAGGTCAATTTTAGGTAAGGTCAAAGTTAGAGGTCATGGTCAAATTTCAAGAACAAATGTCAGGTTAGGTAAGGTCAAGATCAAAAGTTTGGGTCAAGGCAAACATCAGGCTCAATGTCAAGGTCAAGTCAAAGGTCAAAGTCAGGGTCAATGTAATGTAAAGGTCAAATATCAGCATCAAGTTCAAAGGGTAGGTAATGTAAGGGCAAGGTCAATGGTCAGAGTGAAGGTCAGAATAGGTTATTTTTAGGTCAAAGTAAGGTTCGGTTGCAGGTTAGGTTATAATAGGTTAAGGGTTAGGTTATAGTCAAATATTCAAGGTCATTAGGTTAGGTAAAAGGCAAGGTCAGGGCCAATTTCAGGGCTCAAAGTTTAGGTTAGGTAAAGGTCAAAGGTAAGGTCAAGGTCAAACATCCTAGTAAAATTCAAGGATAGGTTAGATTGGTTTCAAAGGTCAACATCAAGGTCACAGTGAAATATTTGTCAAGGGCAGGTTTAAAGGTTAAGGTCAATGTAAGGTTAGGTCAATATCTCATGACAGGGTCAAGGTCAAATGTCAGGTTAGTTAAGGTAAAGTTTAAAGGTCGGAATCAAAATCAAAGGTCAAGAGTAGGTAATATTATGTCAGGGTCAAAGTGCAGGGTCAAGGATTTTGGTAATGACAAGGTCAAATGTATGGGTTAATGGACAACGTACAGGTAAGTTTAGGATAGGTCATAGTCAAATCTCAGGGTAAGGTTATGGTCAAATGCAGGTAAGGTAAGGTATGGTCAAAGTCAAAGGTTAGGGTCAAGGTCAATGTAATAGTAATGTTAGGCCAGGGTCAAAGTTTACAGTCAAGGTATGGTAAGATCAAGCTAAAGTCAGGGTCAGGGTCAAAGGTCAGGTAAGTTTAGGTAAGGTCAAGGTTAAGGTAAGTTAAAGGTCAAATGTCAGGTTCAAGGTGTAAGGTCAGGTTGGGTTAGGTTAGGTTAGTTGAGGTTAGGTTAGGATTAATTAAGTTAGATTAAGTTAGTTTAGGTTATGTTAAGTAAGTTTAGATTATGTTAGGTTATGTCATTTTAGGTTAGGTTAGGTTTGGTTGGGTTGGGTTGGGATAGGTTGGGTTGGGTTGGGATAGGTTGGGTTAGGTTAGGTTAGATTAGATTACGTTGGTTTAGGTAAGGTTAGGTTATTTTGGTTTACTTCTAGGTTAGGTAAGATTAGGTTAGGTTAAGTAAGGTTTAAGGTCAAGGTCAGGTTCAAAATCAAAGGTCAAGGACAAAAGTCAAGATTAAGGTCATATGTCAAGGTTAGGTAAGGTCAAGGTAAAAAGTCCAAGTCAAGGTCAAAGGTCAGGTTACATAAAGCAAGTTCAGCTTAGTATAGGTAAGGTTAGATTAGATAAGGTTAGATTAGATAAGGTTAGGTTAGATTAGATCAGGTTTATTTAGGTTATGTTAGGTTAGGTAAAGTAAGGATAAAGGTCAAAGTCAGGTTATGTTAGGTCAAGGTCAAATGTCAAAGTCAGGTTAGGTCAGCATTAAGGTTATTTAAGGTCAAGGTCAAATGTCTGGGTCAAGGTCAAAGGTAAGATAAGTAGAGTTCAAGGCCAAACATCAAGGCCATATGTCAGGTATGTGGCTAAGGCCAGTGTCAAATTTAGATTAGTTCAAGGTCAAATGTTTTGGTCAAGGCCAAAGGTCAGTTAAAGTTAGGTTATTTTAGGTTAGGTAATGTTATGTTTGGTTATTTTAGGTTAGGTAAGGTAAGGTTGTTTGGTTATTTTAGGTTAGGTAAGGTTAAAGGTCAAGGTCAGGGTGGAGGTCAAAGTTTAATTCAAAGTCAAAAATTTAAGGTAAGGTTAGGTTAAAGGTCAAGGTCAGGGCCAATTTCAAAGGAAAAGTTTATGTAAGGTAAAGTTAATGTTCAGGTTCTAGGTCAATCTTCAGAGTAAAGGTCAAGATTAGGTTAGGTTGGTGTAAAATGTCAAGATCAAATTTCAAGGTCGAGGTCAATTTCAAAGATCAATGTCAGTGTAATGTTATGACCAGATCATATGTCAGGGTAAGGGTCAAAGGTCAGGTAAGGTAAGGTTAGGTCAAGGTGAAAGGTCAGTGTCAAAATCAAAGTTCAAGGTATGGTAAGGTTAGGTCAGGGTCAAAGTTAGTTAAGGTCAAGGTCAAATGTATGGGAGAGGGACAAAATTATGGTTGGATAGGTCAAGGTCAAATGTCAGGGTCAAGGACAAATATCAGGGTCAAGGTCATTTGTCAAGTACCATAAGGTTATGTCAAAGTCAATGGTTAGGGTCAAGGTCAATGGTCAACATCGGGTAAGGTAAGGTCAAAGTCAAAGTTCATGGTCAAGGTTAAATTAGGTCAAGGTCAATTGTCTGGGTCAGGGTCAAAGGTGAGGTAAGGTCAAGGTAAAATGTTAGGGTCAAGGTCAAAAATCAGGTAAGGTTATTTTAGGTAAGGTAATGTTATTTTAGGTTAGTTTAGTTTCGGTTAGATTAGGTTAAGTTATGTTAGTTTAGGTTATGTTAGGTTATGTTAGGTTACATTAGGTTAGATTAAGTATGTTAAAAGGTCAAAGTCAGGTTCAAGGTCAAAAGTCTAGGGTCTAGGTCAATGGTAAAGGTCAAGGTAAGGTAAGATTAAATTTCAAGGTCAGGGTCAAATTTTAAGGTCAAATGTAAGGTAATGTTCGGTCAAGATCAAAGTAAGGGTCAAGGTCAAGGTAAAGTTTGGTTTGTGGCAAAGATCAAATTCAGGGTCAAAGTTCAAAATAGAGGTTAGGTAAACATCAAATGTCAGAGTCTAGGTCAAAGGTCAGGTTGGGTTAGGTAAGGTTAGTTGATGTTAGGTTAGGCTAGGTTAGGTCATTTTAGGTTAGGTTAGGTTTGGTTGGGTTAGGTTAGGTTTGGTTGGGTTAGGTTAGGTTTGGTTGGGTTTGGTTGGGTTGGGTTAAGTTAGGTTTGGTTAGGTTAGGTTGGGTTAGGTAAGATTAGGTTAGGTTAAGTAAGGTTAAAGATCAAGGTCTGGTTCAAAATCAAATGTAAAAGACGAAAGTCAAGGTAAAGGTCAAAGGTCAAGGCTAGGTAAGGTCAAGGTAAAATGTTAGGATTATAGTCAAAAGTCAGGTTAGGTTATGTTATGTTATTTTAGGTGAGGTTACATTATGCTAAGTTAGGTTTGTTTAGGTTTGGTTAGATAAGATAAGGTTAGTTTAGGTTAAGTTAGGTTTGTTTAGGTTATGTTAGGTTATGATAGGTTACAATAGGTTAGGTTTAGTAATGTTAAAGGTCAAAGTCAGATTCAAGGTCAAAAGTCTACATTTAAATGTCAAGGTAAAAGGTAAAGTCAAGTTAAGGTTAGGTTAGAGTTCAAGGTCAGTGTCAAATTTCAAGGTCAAATGTCAGGTAATGTAAGGTGAAGATCAAAGTTAGTGTAAAGGTCAAATTTCATGGTCAAGGTCATGATAATGTAAGGTTGGTGGCAAAGGTCAAATTCAGGGTCAGAGATCAAGGTTACTGAATGTTAAAGTTCAAGGTCAGAGTCAAAATTTAAGGTCAAATGTCAGGGTCAAGGTAAGGTTAGGTCAAAGATCAGGTAAGGAGAGGTTAAGGTCAAAAGTCAAGGTCATTGTCAAAGTTCAAGGTCAGGGTAGGTAATGTCAGGGTTAAAGGTCAGTGTCAAATTTAGATTAGGTCAAAGACAAATTTTTTGGTCAAGGTCAAAAGTCAAGTTATTTTAGGTTAGGTTAGGTAAAGTAAGGTTAGGTTAGGTTTGGTTATTATAGGTTACATTATGTAAGGTTAGGTTCAAGGTCAAGGTCAGGTTCAAGGACAAAGTAAAAATTGAAGGTAAGGAAGGTCAATGTAAGGGCCAACTTCAAGGTCAAATTTATGTAAAGTTAAAAAGTAAAAGATCAGTATATACATCAAAGATTAGAGTCAAGGTCAAGGATAAGTCAGGTTGGTGTCAAATGTCAAAGTCAAAGTCAAATTTCAAGGTCGAGTTCAATTTCAAAAGTCAAGGTCAATGTAAGGTTAGGTCAAGATCATATGTCAGGGTCGGGGCAAAAGTCAGGCAAGGTTTGGTCAGGATAAAATGTCAGTGTCAAAATCAAAGGTCAAGGTAAGGTTAGGTCAGGGTCAAAGGTCAGGGTCTAGGTTTGGTAAGGTCTAATGTATGGGAGAGTGTTTAATTTAAGTTAAGTTAAGGATAGGTCAAAGTCAAATGTCAGGGTCAAGGTCCACAGTCAGGTAATGTTAGGTTACATCAAAGTCAATGGATAGGGTCAAGGTTAATGTTCAACATCAGGGTTATGTTAGGTCAGGGTCAAATTTTGTGGTCAAGGTTATGTTAGGTTAAGGTCAAATGTCAGGGTTCGGGTCAAAGGTAAGGTAAGATAAGGTTAGGTAAAGGTCAAATGTCAGGGTCAAGGTCAAAAGTCAGGTAAGGTTATGTAAGGTCAATATCAAAGGTAATACTTAAGTCAAAGGTCAAGGTCATAGAAAGTAAGGTCAGAATCAATGTTCAGGTTCAAAGTAAGGTTAGGTCAAGATCAAATATCAGGGTCAATGTCAGCTAATGGTAAGGTTAGGTCAAGGTCAAAGGTCAGAGTCGATGTCAGTATATGTTAGGTCATGGTCTAGGTTAAGTAAGGTTACAGGTTAGTTTAGGTTAGGTAAGGTTACAGGTTAGGTTTAGTTAAATGTTAGGTTAAGAGTTAGGTGAGGTTAGATTAAAGGTTTTGTTAAAGGTCAGGTTAGGTTTGGTAAGTATATGTTAGGTTAGGTTTGGCTAAGTAAGGATTGGGTAAGGTTAGGTTGGATTGGGTTAGGTTGGGTTAGGCTGGGTTACTTTAGGTTAGGTTATGAAGGATTATGTTAAGGAAGGTTAAAGGTCTTAAGGGTTTGAAAATAATGGTCAAGGACAAACGAGAAGGTCAAGGGCCAAGGTAACGTTACGTTAAAGTTCAAGGTCAGAGTCAAAATTCAAGGTCAAATGTCAGGGTCTAGGTTAGATTAGGTTAAGATAAAATGTTGTGGGCAAGGTCAAAGGTTAGGTAAGGTTATGTTATTTTAGGTAAGTTTATGTTATGTTAGGTTTGTTTCGGTTATGTTAGGTTAGGTTTGTTTCGGTTATGTTAGGTTAGGTTATGTTAGGTTACATTAGGTTAGGTTAAGTTATTTTAAAGATTAAAGTCAGGTTCTAGGTCAAAAGTCTAGGGCCAAAAGTCTAGGGCCAAAAGTCTAGGGCCAAAAGTCAAGGTCAAAGGTAAAGGTCAAGGTAAGTTAAAGTTAAAGTTCAAGGTCAGGGTCAAACTACAAGGTCAAAGGTAAGGTAATGTCAGGGTTAATGGTCAGTTTCAAATTTAGATTAGGTCAAGGTCAATTGTTTTGGTCAAGGTCAAATGTCAGGTTTGGTTACTTTAGGTTAGGTTAGGTAAGGTAAGGTTAGGTATTCTTTGGTTATTTTATGTTACATAAGGTTAAGGTTAAAGGTCAAGGTCAGGGTCAAGGTCAATGTTAAGGTCAAGGTCAAGTTCGGGGTCAAAGGTTAAGGTAAAATTAAAAAGTTAAAGATAGGAATAGGTTAAAGGTCATTATTTATGTGAGGTAAAGTTAGAAGGTAATGGGTCACAGTCAAACATCAGAGTCAAGGTCAAGGGTTGGTAAGGTTCGTGTCAAATTTTATGGTAAATGTCAAATTTAAAGGTCGAGGTCAATTTCTAAGGTCAAGTTCATTGTAAGTTTGGGTTAAGATCATATGTCAGGCCAGGGTAATGTAAGTTTAGGTCAAGGTGAAAGGTCAGTGTCAAAATCAAAGGTCAAGGTCAGGTAAGGTTAGAACAGGGTCACAGGTTAGGATAAAGGTATTGTGAGGTCAAGGTCAAATGTATGGGAGAGGGACAAAGTTCAGGTAAGTTGAGGATAGGTCAAGGTCAAATGTCAGCATCAAGGTCAAAGGTCAGGTAACATTAGGTTATGTCTAAGTCAATGGTTAGGGTCAAGATCAATATCGGGTTATGTTAGGTCAGGGTCAAAGTTCTTGGTCAATGTTATTTTAGGTCAAGGTCAAAAGTCAGGGTCAGGGTCAAAGGTCAGGTAAGGTTAGATAAGGTCAAGGTCAAATGTTTGGGCCAAGGTCAAAGGTCAGGTAAGGTTAGGTCAAGGTCAGAGTCGATGTCAGTGTATGTTAGGTCAAGGTCTATGTTAGGTAAGGTTACAGGTTAATTTAGGTAAGGTAAGGTTAGGTTAGGTTAAATGTTAGGTTAAAGGTTATGTTAGATTAAAAGTTTGGGTAATTGTTAGGTTCGGTTTGGTTATTATATGTTAGGTTAGGTTAGTTTTGGATAGGTTAGGTAAGGGTAAGGTTAGGTTAGGTTGGATTGCATTAGGTTGGATTGGGTTAGGTTGGGTTATGTTGGGTTCCTTCAGGTTAGGTTAGGTAAGATTAGATAAAGTAAAGTTAAAGGTCAAGGTCAGGGTTAAAGTTAAAGGTCAAGGTAAAATGTCAAGGTAAGATAAGGTTAAAGTTCAAGGTCAGAGTCAAAATTCAAGGTCAAGGGACATGGTCTAGGTTAGGTTAGGTCAAGGTAAAAAGTCAGGGTCAAGGTCAAATGTCAGCTTAGGTAATTTTTATTAAGGTTATTTTAGGTAAGGTAATGTTATGGTATTTTTTGTTAGTATAGGTTAGTTTAAGAGTTTTTTAAGGTTATGTTATGTTATGTAAGGTAAAGTAAGGTTAAAGGTCAAAATCAGGTTCAAGGTCAAAAGTCTAGGGTAAAAAATAAAGTTCAAAGGTAATAGTCAAGGTTAGGTAAATGTCAAATGTCAGGGTCAAATTTAAAGGTCAGGTTAGGTAAGGTTGTAATTGTAGGTAAGGTTATGTTATGTTTGTTTAGGTTATGTTAAATTACATCAGGTCAAAATCAAAAGTCAAGGTCAGGTAAGGTTAGGTCAGGGTCAATGGTCAGGATAGTTTTGGTAAGGACAAGGTCAAATGTATGGGAGAGGGACAAAGTTCAGATAAGTTTAGAATAGGTAAAGATCAAATGTCAGCATCAATGTCAAAGGTTTGGTAACATTAGGTTATTTCAAAGTCAATGGTTAGTGTCAAGGTCAATGGTTTGGTCAGGGTCTAAGTTCTCAGTCAAGGTTAGGTTAGGTCAATGTCAAAGGTCTGGGTCAGGGTCAAATGTCAGGTAATCTTCGATCAAGGTCAAAGGTTAGGTAAGGTTAGGTTAGGTCAAGGTCAAAGTTCAGAGTCGATGTCAGTACATTGTAAGGTCAAGGTCTAGGTTAGGTAAGGTTACATGTTCTTTAGGTTAGGTAAGGTTACAGGTTAGTTTAAGTTAGGTAAGGTTACAGGTTAGTTTAGGTTAGGTAAGGTTACAGGTTAGGTTAGGTTAAATGTTAGGTTAAAGGTTATGTTAGGTAAGATTAAAGGTTTGGTTAGGTTAGGTTTGGTTAGTATATGTTAGCTTAGGTTTGGCTAGGTTAGGTGAGGGTTAGGTTAGGTTGGATTGGGTTGAGTTGGGTTAGGGTGAGTTATGTTGGGTTACATTAGGTTAGGTAAGATTAGGTTAAGTAAGGTTAAAGGTCAAGGTCATGTTTACAGTTAAAGGTCAAGGTAAGATAAGATTAAAGTTAAGGGTCAGTCAAAAATCAAGGTCAAAGGACAGGGTCTAGGTTAGGTCAAGGTAAAATGTCAGGGTCAAAGTCAAAAGTCAGGTTAGGTTATTTTAAGTTAGGTTATTTTAGGAAAGGTAATGTTATGTTAGGTTAGGTTAGTTTAGGTTAAGTTAGATTAGGTTATTTAGGTTATGTTAGGTTAGGTAAAGTAAGGTTAAAAGTCAAAGTCAGGTTAAAAGTCAAAAGTCTTAGGTCAAAGGTAAAGGTCAAGGTAAGGTAAACATTCAAGTTTAGTCAAATTTCAAGGTAATGTAATGTAAGGTCAAGTCAAAAGTAGGGTCAAGACCAAATGTCAGGGTCAAGGTTAGGTTAGGTCAATGGCAAAATTCAAATTCAGGGTCACATGTCAAGGTTAGGTAAAGGTCAAATATCAAGGTCAAGATCAAAGGTCAGGTTATATTAGGTTAAGGTCAAATGTCTATGTCAAGTTAGGTTAGGTAAGGTCAGGGTCAAAGGTCAAAGTCAAGGTAAGTTAAGGTCAAGGTCAAATGTCTGGGTCAAGATCAAAGGTCAAAATGTGTAATTTTAGTTTAGGTTAAGTAAGGTTAAGTTATTTTAGGTTAGGTGAGGTTAAGTTAAATGTCAAAATCAAGGCCAAGGTCAAAGGTCAAGGTCAAAATTTAAGGTCAAAATCATGGTTAAAGGTCAAGGTTATGTTAGGTTAAAGTAATAGGTCAGGGTCAATTTTCAAAGACAAAGGTAAGGTTAGATTAGGTTAAAGGTCAAAAGTTAGAGTCAAGGTAAAACATCAAGGTCAAGGTCAAAAAGGGTCCATGTCAACTGTCCCAGTAATAGGTCAAAAGTCAAGGTCAAGGTTAGGTTAAGGTCAAATGTCAGGTTCTAGGTAAAATGTCAGTTTAGTTTAGGTCAAAGGTCAAGGTCACTTAAGAATAGGTCAGGGTCAAAGGTCAGGATAAAGGTTAGGTAAGGTCAAAGTCAGGTCAGGTTAGGTAGGGTAAGGTTGGGTTAGGTTATGTTAAGATAGGTTGTGTTAGGTTAAGTTAAGTTAGGTTATGATAGGTTAGGTTAGATTAGTTTAGGTTAGGTTAGTTTGGGTTAGGTTAGTTTGGGTTAGGTTAGTTTGGGTTAAGTAAGTTTAAGTTAGGTTAAGGTAGGTTAGGTTATATTAGGTTATGTTAGGTTAGGTTACATTTCGTTAGGTTAGGTTATGTTAGATAGAAGGTCAAGGTCAGGTTTAAGGTTCAAGTTCAGGATCAAAAGTCAAGGTCAAACATAAATGTTAAGGTAAGGTTATGTTAAAGTTCAAGGTCATAGTCAAATTTCAAGGTCAAATGTCAGGTTTGATTAGGTAAAGTTCAGTGTCAAGGTCAAACATCAGGGTCAAGGCCAAGGATAGGTTAGGCTGGTAACATATACCAAAAATCAAAGGTAAAGATCAAGGTCAATGTCAAAGGATAATTTAAAGGTTAGGTTGCTTCAAGGTCAAATGTAAGGGTCAAAGTCAACTTTTAGGTGAGGTAAGTAAGGTAAAGATGAAAAATCAGGGTCAAAATCAAAGGTCAACATCAGGTATTGTTAGGTTAGTATCAAAGGTCAGGGTCAATGTTAGATTAGGTCAAGGACAAATGCCATGGTCAGGGTCGAATGTCAGGTATGGATATGTTAAGTCAAGGTCAAATGTAAGGGTCAAGGTCAATGGACAGCATAGGTTTTGTCAAGGACAAAGGTCAGGGTCAAGGTCTGAATAGATAATTTCAAGAACAAGGTAAGATTTGGTTATGTTACAGGTTAGGTTGTAATAGGTTAAAGGTTAGGTTAAGTTTGATTAAACATTTAGTTAAAAGTAAAGTTAGGTTTGGTTGGGTTAGGTAATGTTAGGTTTGGTATCGTTAGGTAAGGTAAGGTTTGGTTAGGTTATGTTATGTTAGGTAAGGTTTGTTTAGGTTAAGTTAGGTTTGGTTATGTTAGATTAGGTTAGGTTTGGTTAGGTTGGGTAGGGTTGGGTTAGGTTGGGTTACTTTAGGTTAGGTTAAGTTAAATAATGTTTAAGGTCAAGGTCAGTTTCAAGGTCAAAATTCAGTATAAAATGTCATTGTCAAAGTTCATGGTCAAGGTTAGGTTAAAGTTCAAGGTCAAGGTGTAGTTTCAAGGTGAAAGGTCAGGTTAGGATAGTTGAGGTTAGGTAAGGTTAGGATTACTAAAGTTAGGTTATTTATGGTTAGGTTAGGTTAAGTTAGGTTAGATTATGTTAGGTTAGGTCATTTTAGGTTAGGTTAGGTTTGGTTGGGTTAGGTTTGGTTGGGTTAGGTTAGGTTTGGTTAGGTTGGGTTAGGTTAGGAGGGATTAGATTAGGTTAGTTTAGGTAAGGTAAGGTAATGTTGGGGTACTTTAGGTTAGGTTAGATTAGGTAAGATTAGGTTAAATTAAGTAAGGTTAAAGGTCAAGATCAGGTACAAAATCAAAGGTCAAGGACAAAAGTCATGGTAAAGGTCAAAGGTCAAAATTCGGTAAGATCAAGGTAAAATGTCAGTGTCAAGGTCAAAGGTCAGGTTAAGTTATGTTATGTTAGGAAAGGTTACATTATGCTAGGCTAGGTTAGATTAGATTTGTTTAGTTTAGGTTAGTTTAGGTTAGTTTAAGTTATGTAAGGTTATGTTAGGTTAGGTAAAGTAAGGTTAAAGGTCAAAGTCAGGTTCAAGGCCTAAAGTCTAGGGTCAAAGATAAAGGTCAAGGTAATGTAAAAGTTCAAGTTCAGAGTCAAATTTCAAGGTCGAAAGTCGTGTTATATAAGGTCAAGAACAAAAGTAGGGTCAAGACTAAATTAAGGGTCAAGGTTAGGTTGGGTCAGTAGCAAAGGTCAGATTCAGGGTCACAGGTCAAGGTTAGGCAAAGGTCGAATATCAGGGTTAAGTTCAAAGGTCAGGTTAGGTAAGGTAAAGGACAAATGTCAAGGTCAGTTAGGTCAGGGTCAAAGGTCGGGTTCAAGGTTAGTTAAGGTCAAGGTAAATGTCTGGGTCAAGATCAAAGGTCAAGTTGTGTAAGGTGAGTTTAGGTTAAGTTAGTTTAATTTACCTTAGGTAAGGTTAGATTAGGTATGATTAGGTTAGGTTTGGTTAGGTAAGGATAGATTAGGTTAGGTTAAGTTAGGTTAGGTTTTTTGGGTTAGGTTATGTTAGGTTAGGTAACGTTAGGTTAAATGTCAAGACCGGGATCATGGTAAAAGGTCAAGGTCAAAAAATCAAGGTCAATGAAGTTTAAGTTAAAGGTCATGGTCATGTTCATATTTCAAGATAAAATGTCAGGTTAGGTAAGGTAAAGATCAAAGGTAAGGGACAAATATCAAGTTCAAAGTCTAATTTAGTTTAGGTTAGTAACAAAAGGCAAAGTCAAAGGTCAAGGTCATGGTAAAAGGTCAAATTCAAGATTAGGTAAAGGTCAAATGTCAGGGTCAAGGTCAACATTCAGGTAAGGTCAAATTTCATGTTAAAGGTCTAAGGTCGAGGTCATGTAAGGTCAGTGTTAAAATTCAGGGTCAAGGATATGTTACATCAATGTCAAATGCCAGGTTCAATGTCAAAGTCAGGTTAGGTTAGGTAAGTTGAGGTTAGGTTAGGTTATTTTAGGTTAGGTAAGATTTGTTTAGGTAAGGTTAGGTTAAGTTAGGTTAGGTTATGTTAGGTTAGGTTATTTTAGGTTAGGTTAGGTAAGGTAAAGTTAAGTTTAATGTCAAAATCATGGTCAAGGTCGAAGGTCAAAATTCAATGTCAAAGGCATAGGTAAAGGTCTAGGTTAGGTTAGGTTAAAGTAAGAGGTCAGGGTCAAATTTCAAAGACAAAGGTTAGATTAGATTATGTCAAAGTCAAAAGTTAGGGTCAAAGTCAAACATCAGGGTCAAGGTCAAGGGAAAATAAGGTCCATGTCAAAGGTCTAAGTAATGGGTCAAAAGTCAAGGTTACGTTAAGGTCAAATGTCAGGTTCTAGGTCAAATGTCAGTTTAGTTTAGGTCAAGGTCAAAGGTTAAGGTCAAAGGTCAAGGTCAAAGGTCAATGTCACTTAAGGTAAGGTCAGTGTCATTGGTCAGGATCAAGGTTACATAATGTCAATATCAGGTCAGGTTAGGTTATGTTAGGATAGGTTAGGTTATGTTAGGTTAAGTTAGTTTAGGTTAGGTTAGTTTAGGTTAGGTTAGGTACAGGTTAGGTTTGGTTAGGTTAGGTAAGGTTAGGTTAGGTTTATTTATATTAGGTTAGGTTAGATTAGTTAAGGATACGATAGGTATGGTTATGTTAGGTTAAATTAGGTTAGGTTAGGTTATGTGTAGTTAGGTTAGGTTAGTTAATGTTAGGTTAGGTTAGGTTAGATTAGTTTAGTTGACGTTAAAGTAGGATAGGTTCACTTTAGGTTAGGTTATGTTCGGTAAGGTTATGTTAGGTTAGGTTAACTTAGGTTAGGTTATGTTAGGTTAGATTAGGTTAGGTTAGTTTAGGTTAGGTCGTGTCATGTCGTGTCTTGTCGTGTCGTGTAGTATCGAATCGTGTCGTTTCGTGTCATAACGTGTCATGTTGTGTCGTGTCAGGACAATTTAGGTCAGTTAGATCAGTTTAGGTGAATTTAGGTTATGTTAGGTTAGGTCGTGTCGTATCGTGTCATGTAGCCTCGTCTGTGTCGTGTAGTGACGTGTCGTTTCATATCATGTTATGTCATGTCGTGTCATGTCTGGTCATGGCAGGTCTGGTCATGTGAGGTTAATATATGTCAAGGGTATTTCAGGTCGGTTTAGGTCAGTTTATGTCAGTTTAGTTTAGGTTCGGTTAAGTAAGTTTAGGTTAAGTTAGGGAATGTTAGGTTAGGTCGTATTGTGTCGTGTCATATCAAATCGTGTCGTGTCGTTTCGTGTCGTGCCGTGCTTTGCCATGTCGTGTCGTGTCAGGTCTGTTTATATCAGTTTAGGTTAATTTGGGTTAGGTCGTGTCGTGTCGCGTCGTGACGTGTACTGTCGTGTCGTTTCTTGTCGTTTCGTGTCATGCCGTGTCATTTCTTGTAGTGACGTGCCATGCCATCACGTGTCGTGTCGTGTCGTTTCGTGTCGTGTCATGTCTTGTCCAGTCGTGTCAGGACAGTTTAGGTAAGTTTAGATCAATAAAGGTTAATTTAGGTTAGGTTAGGTCGTGTCTTGTCGTTTCGTTATTTGTCGTTTAGGTTAGGTTCGGGTAGGGTAGATAAGGTTAATGTTAGGTTACATTAAGTTAGGTTATGTTAGGTTAGGATATGTTATGTTATGTTAGGTTAAGTTAGTTTAGGTTAAGTTATGACAGGTTATGATAAGTTAGCTTAGGTTAGGTTATGTTAGGTCGTGTCATGTCGCGTCTTGTTGTGTCGTGTCGAATCGAGTCGTGTCGTTTCGTGTCGTGTCATGTCGTGTTGTGTAAGGACAATTGAGGTCAGTTAAGTGAATTTAGGTTATGTTAGGATAGGTCGTGTTGTATCGTGTCATCTCGCGTTGTGTCGTGTTGTGTAGTGTAGTGTCGTTTCGTATCATGTCGTGTCGTGTTGTATCAAGTCGTGTCGTGTCGTTTCGCGTCGTGCAGTGACAGGTCTGTTTGTGTCAGTTTAGGATAATTTAGGTTAGTTCGTGTCGTGTCGTGTCGTTTAGTGTCGTGTCTTTTCTTGTCGTTTCGTGTTTTGTCGTGTCATGTCATGTCATGTCAGGTCATGTCATGTCAGGTCATGTAAGGTCAGATTAGGTCATGTTATGTCAGTTTATGTCACTTTAGGTCAGTTTAGTTTAGGTTAAGTTAGGTAAGGTAAGGTTAGGTTAAGTAAGGTTATGTTAGGTTAGTATAGCTTAGGTTAAGTTTGGTTAGGTTATGTTAGGTTATGTTAAGTTAGGTAAGGTTAGGTAAGGTTATGTTAGGTAAGGTTAGGTTATGTTATGTTAGGTTAGGTTAGTTTAGGTTACGATAGGTTAGTTTAGGTTAGGTTAGGTTAGGATATGTTATGTTAGGTAAAGTTAGGTTAGTTTAATTAAGGTTTGAGTACATTAAGTTTGGTTAGGTTAGATTATGTAAGGCCGTGTCGTGTCATATTGTGTCCTGTCGTGTTGTGTCGCGTCGTGTAGTATCTTTTGTGTCGTGTCGTGTCATTTTATGTCATGTCTGGTTAGGTTATGTTAAAATAGGTAAGGTTAGGTAAATTAGGTTATGTTGGGTTAGGTTATTTTATGTTAGGTTAGGCTAGTTTAGGATAGGTTAGTTTAGTTTAGGTTAGAGTAGGTTAGGTTCAGTTTAGGTTATGTTAAGTTAGATTAGATTATGTTAGGTTAGGTTAGGTTGGGTTAGGTTAAGTTAAGTTAGGTTAGGTTAGGTTATCTTAGGTTAGGTCAGGTTAGGTAAGGTTAGTTTAGTTTAGGTTATGTCAGGTTAGGGTAGGTTAGGTTCAGGTTAAGTTAGGTTAAGTTAGGTTAGGTTAGTTTATTTAGGTTAGGGTACGTTACGTTCAGGTTAGTTTAGGTTAGATTATGTTAGGCTGTGTCGTGTCATGTCATGACATGTCGTGTTGTGTTGTGTAGTGTCGTTTCGTGTCGTGTCGTGTCATGTCATTTTATGTCATGTCATGTTAGGTTAGGATAGGTTAAGATAGGTTAGGTTAGGGTAAGTTAGGTTAGGTTGGGTTAGGTTATTTTATATTAGGTTATTTTAGGATAGGTTAGTTTAGTTTAGTTTGATTTAGGGTAGGTTAGGTTCAGGTTAGGTAAGGTTAAGTTAGGATAGGTTATGTTAGGTTATGTTGGGTTAGGTTAGGTCATGTTAGGTTAGGTTAAGTTATGCTAAGTTATGTTAGGTTAGGTTATGATAGGATAGATAAGGTTAGGTTAATTTGTGATTGTTTAGGTTAGGTTAGGATTGGTTGGGGTGGGTTAGTTTAGGTTAGGTCTCGTTATATCGTATCGTGTCGTGTCATGTCGTGACATGTCTAGTCAGATCATGTCACGTCATGTCAGGTCAGGTCATGTAAGGTCAGATTAGGTCATGTTATGTCAGGTCAGTTTAGTTTAGGTTAAGTTAGGTCAGGTTAGGTTCCTTTAGGTTAAGTTAGGAGAGGTTAGAAATAGCTATGTTAGGTTAGGTTATGTTATGTTAGGTAAGGTTGGGTAAGCTTAGAATAGGATATGTAAGGTAAGGTTAGGTTATGTTAGGTTATGTTAGTTTAGGTTAGTTTATTTTCATGTTAGATTAGGTAAGCTTAGGTTAGGTTAGGTAAGGTTCGGTTAGGTTATGTTATGTTAAGTTATGTTAGTTTAGATTAGGATAGTTTAGGTAATGTAAGGTTAGGTAAGGTTAGGTTAGTTTAGTTTAGGTTAGGGTACGTTACGTTCAGTTTAGGTTAGTTTAAATTATGTTAGGCCGTGTCGTGTCCTGTCGTGTTGTGTCGTGGCGTGTTGTGTCGTTTCGTGTCGTGTCATGTTATGTCATGTCAGGTTAGGTTAGGTTAAGATAGGTTATGTTAGGGTAAGTTAGGTTAGGTTATTTTATGTTAGGTTAGTTTAGGATAGTTTAGTTTAATTTAGGTTAGGGTAGGTTGGGTTAAGTTAGGTTAGGTTAGGTTAGGTTAGGTTGGGTTAGGTTAGGTCATGTTAGGTTAGGTTAAGTTATGTTAAGTTATTTTAGGTTAGGTTAGGTTATGATACGTTAGGTTAGGTTAGTTTATGTTTGGTTAGGTTAGGCTAGGATAGGTTGGGGTGGGTTAGGTTAGTACGTGTCGTGTTGCGTCGTGTTGTGCCGTGCCATGACATTTTATGTCGTGTCAGTTCGTAACAGGACAATTTATGTAATTTTAGGTTAATTTAGGTTAGGTTAGGCCGTGTCGTGTCGTTACATGTCGTGTTGTTTCGTGTCGTGTTGTGTAATGTGTCGTGTCGTTACGTGACGTGTCGTGTCGTGTTGTGTCGTGGCAGGTCAGGTCAGTTTAGTTTAGGTTATTTTAGGTTAGGTTTAGTTAGGTTTAGTTAGGTTAGGTTTGGTTAGGTTTAGTTAGGTTTAGTTAGGTTAGGTTTGGTTAGGTTTAGTTAGGTTAGGTTATGTTAGGTTAGGTTCAGTTAGGTTAGGTTTGGTTAAGTTAGGTTACAATAGGTTAGATTAGTTTAGGATAGGTTAGTTTATGTTCGGTTAGGTTAGGTTAGTTATGTTAGGTTGGGTTGGGTTATGTAAGGTTAGGTTAGGTAATATTTGGTTAGGTTAGTTTAGTTTAGGTTATGGTAGATTAGGTTATGATAAGTTAGGTTAGGTTAGTTTAGGTTAGGTTATGTTATTTATGTTAGGTTAGGATAGGATAGGATATGTTAGGTTAGGTTAGTTTAGTTTAGGTTAGGTTAGTTTAGGTTAGGTTAGGTTAAGTTAGGTTACTTTAGGTTAGTTTAGTTTAGGTAAGTGTAGGTTAGGTTCAGGTTAGTATTGGTTAGATTAGGTAAGGTTAGGTTAGGTATATATTAGGTTAGGTTAAATTAGTTAAGGATAGATTAGATAGGTTAGGAAAGGTTAGGTTAGGTTAGATTAGGTTAGGTTAGGTTAGTTCAAGTAAGGTTAGGTTAAGTTAGGTAATGTTTGATTAGGTTAGTTTAGTTTAGGTTATGGTAGGTTAGGTAATGTTAAGTTAGGTGAGGTTAGTTTAGCTTAGGTTAGGTTTGGTTAGGTATGGTTAGGTTAGGTTAAGTTATGTTATGTTAGGTTAGGTTAAGTAAATTTAGGTCAGGTTAGATAGTATTGTTTCGTGTCATGTCATGTTGTGGCGTAACTAGTCGTGTCCTGTCGTTCCATGTCGTGCCATGACGTGCCGTGCTTTGCAGTGTTGTGTCGTATCGTGTCGTGTCGTTTCGTATCGTATCGTGTCAGTACGAGTCATGTCAGGTCATGTCAGGTCAGGTTATGTCAAGTGAGATTAGGTCAGGTCATGTAAGATCTGTTTAGGTCAGTTTAGTTTAGGTTAGGTTTGGTTAGGTTAGGATATGTTAGGTTAGGATATGTTAGGTTAGGTTAGTTTAGGATTGGTTAGGTTATGTTAGGTTAAGATAGGTTAGGTTATTTTAGGTTAGGTTAGGTTATGTTAGGTTAGGTTACATTAAGTTAGGTTAGGTTAGTGTAAGTTGGGTTAGGTTAGGTTATGTTAGGTTAGGTAGGTTAGTTTAGTTTAGGTTAGGGTAGGATAGTTTAGTTTCATGTTAGGTTATGTTAAGTTAGGTTAGGTTAAGTTAGGATAGGTTATGTTATGTTAGGTTAGGTTATGTTATGTTTGGTTAGGTTAGGTTTAATTACATTAAGTCAGGTTAGGTTAGGTTAGTTTATGTTTGGTTAGGTTAGGTTATGTTAGGTTAGGTTAGTTTGTGTTGGATGGGGTTTATTTAGGTTAGGTCGTAACGTGTCATGTTTTGTCGTGTCGTGTCGTATCGAGTCGTGCCGTGCAGTTTCGTATCGTGTCGTGTCATGTCGTGTCGTGTCAGATCGTGTCAGTCAGTTTAAGTCAGTTTAGGTTAATTTAGGTTAGTATTGGTAATGTTATGTTAGGTTAGGTAATGTTAGTTTAAGTTAGGTCAGGTTAGGTTAGGTTATGTTAGGTTAGGTTAGATTAGGTAAGGATAGGTTAGGTTTGGTCAGGTAAGGTAAGGTTAGGTTAGGTTAAGTAATGTTTGGATAGGTTACTTTAGTTTAGGTTATGGTAGGTTAGGTTATGTTAAGTTAGGTTAGTTTAGGTTAGGTTATGTTTTGTTATTTATGTTAGGTTAGGATAGGATATGTTAGGTTAGGTTAGTTTAGTTTAGGTTAGGTTAAGCTAGGTTAGTTTAGGTTAGTTTAGTTTAGGTAAGAGTAGGTTAGGTACAGGTTAGGTTTGGTTAGATTAGGTAAGGTAAGGTTAGGTTATATTAGGTTATGTTAGATTAGTTAAAGATAGATTAGGATAGGTTAGGTTAGGATAGGTTGGATTAGGTTGGATTAGGTTAGATTAGGTTAGTTCAGGTAAGGTTAGGTTAGGTTAGGTAATGTTTGGTTAGGTTGGTTTAGTTTACGTTATGGTAGATTAGGTTATGTTAAGTTAGTTCAGGTTAGTTTAGGTTTGTTTAGTTTAAGTTAGGTTAGGTTAAGTTATGTTATGTTATGTTAGGTTCGGTTAAGTTTGTTTAGGTCAGGTTGGATCGTATTTTGTCGTGTCATCTCGTGTCGTGGCGTATCTAGTCGTGTCGTTTCGTGTCGTTTCGTGTCGTGCCATGACGTGCCGTGCTTTGTCGTGTTGTGTCGTATCGTGTCGTGTCGTTTCGTATCGTTTCGTGTCATTACGAGTCATGTCAGGTCACATCAGGTCAGGTTATGTCAAGTGAGATTAGGTCAGGTCATGTCAGGTCAGTTTAGTTCAGTTTTGGTCAGTTTAGTTAAGGTTAGGTTACATTAGGTTAGGTAACATTTGGTTAGGTTAGGATATGTTAGGTCAGGTTATTTTAGGATAGGTTTGGTTTGGTTAGGTTAGGTTAAGATAGGTTAGGTTAGTTTTGGTCAGGTAATGATATGTTAGGTTACGTTAAGTTAGGTTAGGTTAGTGTAAGTTGGGTTAGGTTAGGTTATGTTAGGTTAGGTAGGTTGGTTTTTGTATAGGTTAGGTTAGGGTAGTTTAGTTTCATGTTAGGTTATGATAAGTTAGGTTAGGTTAGGGCAGCATAAGTTATGTTATGTTAGGTTAGGTTATGTTATGTTTGGTTAGGTTAGGTTTAATTAGGTTAAGTAATGTTAGGTTAGGTTAGGTAAAGTCATGATAGGTTACGTTACGTTAGGTTAGGTTAAGTAGGTTTAGGTTAGGTTAGTTTATGTTCGGTTAGGTTAGGTTATGTTAGGTTAGCTTAGTTTGTGTTGGGTTGGGTTTATTTAGGTTAGGTCGTAACGTGTCATGTCATGTCTTGTCGTGTCGTATAGAGTCGTGCCGTGCAGTTTCTTATCGTGTCGTGTCATGTCGTGTCGTGTCAGATCGTGTCAGCCAGTTTAGGTCAGTTTAGGTCAGTTTAGGTTAATTTAGGTTAGTATTGGTAATGTTAGGTTAGTTAAGGTTTGGTTAGGTAAGATTAGGTTAAGTTAGGTCAGGTTAGTTTAGATTATGTTAGGTTAGGTTTGTTTTGGTATGGTTAGTTTAGTTTAGGTTAGGGTAGGTTATGTTATTTAAGTTAGGTTAGGATATGATATGTTAGGTTAGTTTAGGTTAGGTTAGGTTTTGTTTGGTTAGGTTTGTTTAGGTTAGTTTAGTTTAGGTTAGGGTAGGTTAGGTTCAGGTTAGGTTAACTTAGGTTAGGTTATGTTAGGTTATATTAGGTTAGGTTAGTTTAGCTTAGGTCGTGAAATGTCGTGTCTTGTCGTGTCGTATCGAATCGTGTCGTTTCGTGTCGTAACGTGTCATGTTGTGTCGTGTCAGGACAATTTAGGTCAGCTAGATCACTTTAGGTGAATTTAGGTTAGGTTAGGTTAGGTCGTGTCGTTTCGTGTCATTTACCCCAGTCTGTGTCGTGTAGTGACATGTCGTTTCATATCATGTCGTGTCATGTCATGTCGTGTCTGGTCATGTCAGGTCAGGTCATGTGATGGCAGTATATGTCAAGGTTATTTCAGGTAAGTTTAGGTCAGTTTAGGTCAGTTTAGGTCAGTTTTGTTTAGGTTCGGTAAAGTGAGTTTAGGTTAAGTTAGGGAATGTTAGGTTAGGTCGTATCATGTTGTGTCTTGTCGTGTCGTGTCATATCAAGTCGTGTTGTGTCGTATCAAGTCGTGTCGTGTCGTTTTGTGTCGTGCCGTAACGTGCCATTCTTTGCCGTGTCGTGTCGGGTCTGTTTATATCAGTTTAGGATAATTTAGGTTACGTCGTGTCGAGTCGTGTCGTGTCGCGTCGTGTCATGACATGTACTGCCGTGTCGTTTCTTGTCGTTTCGTGTCATGTCGTATCATTTGTTGTAGTGACGTGCTGTGCCATCCCGTATCGTGTCGTTTCGTGTCGTGCCGTGTCATGTCTTGTCATGTCCAGTCCTGTCAGGACAGTTTAGGTAAGTTTAGATCAATTATGGTTAATTTATGTTAGGTTAGGTCGTGTCTTGTCGTTTCGTTACCTGTCGTTTAGTGTCGTGTCATTTCGTGTCATGTCGTGTCATGTCGTGTCATATCAGGTCATGTCAGGTCATGTCAGGTCAGTTTAGGTCAGATCATGTCTGGTCAGTTTAGGTCAGTTTAGTTTAGTTAGGTTAGGTATGTGTAGGACTTTTTAATGTTAGGTTAGCTTATGGTTAGGTTATGTTACGTTAGGTTAGGTATGGTTAGGTTAGATCAGGTCAGGGTTTGTTAGGTCGTATCGTGTCGTGTCTTGTCGTGTCATGTCGTATCGAGTCGTGTTGTGCCGTGTCGTATCATTTCGTGTAGTGATGTGCCGTGCCGTGCCGTGTCATGTCGTGTTGTGTCGAGTAGTGTCGTGCCGTGTCATGTCGTGTTGTGTCGAGTAGTGTCGTGTCGTGTCATGTTGTGTCAGTTCGTGTTAGGACAATTAAGGTAATTTTAGGTCAATTTATGTTAATTAAGGTTAGGTTAGGTCGTGTCATGTCGTGTCGTTACCTGTTGTGTCGTTTCATCTCGTGTTGTGTAGTGTCGTGTCGTGTCGTGTCATGTCGTTACGTTTCGTGTCGTTTCGTGTCGTGTCGCGTCGTGTCGTTACGTGTCGTGGCGTGGCAGGTCAGGTCAGGTTAGTTTAGGTTATGTTAGGTTTGGTTAGGTTAAGTTAGGTTAGGTTGTTATGTTAAGTTAGGTTAGGTTAAGTTAGGTTAGATCAGGTTAGAACGTATCGTGTCGTGTCATGTCGTGTCGTTTCGTGTCGTGCCATGACGTCGCGTGCTTTGCCTTGTTGTTTTGTCGCATGTCGTTTCGTGTCATGTCGTGTCATGTCAGGTCAGTTCAGGTCATGTCAGGTGATATTAGGTCAGGTAATGTCAGGTCAGTTTAGGTCAGTTTTGGTCAGTTTAGGTTAGGTACCGTTAGGTTAGGTGAGTTTAGGTAATGTTAGGTTAGTTTAGTTAAGTTTAGGTTATGGTAGATTAGGTTACGTTATGTTAAGTTAGGTTAGTTTAGGTTAGGTTAGTTTAGGTTAGGTTAGGTTATGTTATGTTGTGTTATGTTATGTTAGGTTAGGATATGATAGGATATTTTAGGTTAGGTTAGTTTAGGTAGGTTTTGTTTAGTTTCGTTTAGGTTATGGTAAGTTATGGTAAGATTAGTTTTGGTTAGGTTAGGTAATGTTAGTTGCGGATAAGTGAGGTTAGGTTCGGATAGAATAGTTCTGTTTAGTTTAATTTAGGTTAGGGTTGGTTAGGTTCAGGTTAGGTTTGGTTAGGTTAGGTAAGTTTAGGTTCTGTTAGGTTAGGTTATGTTGGGTTAGGTCAAGTTAGGTTAGGTTATGTAAGAAAATATTAGGTTAGGTTAAGTAAGATTGGGTTAGGTTAGTTCGTATAGGGTCGTGTCTTGTCGTGTTGTGTCGTGTCGTATCGAGTCGTGTCGTGTCGTATCGGGTCGTGGCATGCCATTTCGTGTCATTTCGAGTAGAGATTTGCCGTGCCGTGTCGTGTCGTATTGTTTCGAGTCATGCCGTGTCATGTCTTGTCGTGTCGTGTAAGTTCGTGTCAGGAGAGTTTAGGTAATTTTAGGTCAATTTAGGTTAATTTAGATTAGGTTAGGTCGTGTCGTGTTGTTTCGTGTTGTGTCTTTTCGTGTTGTGTCGTGTTGTGTCGTGTCGTGACAGGTTCGGTCAGGTTAGTTAAGGTTACGTTAGGTTAGGTTACGTTAGGTTAGGTTATGTTAGGTTTGGTTAGGTTAGCTTAGGTTAGGTTATGTTAGGTCGTGTCATGTCGCATCTTGTGTCGAATCGAGTCGAGTCGTTTCGTGTCGTGTCATGTCGTGTCGTGTAAGGACAATTGAGGTTAGTTAGGTCAGGTTATTTCAGGTCAGTTTAGGTTATGTTAGGTTAGGTTAAGTTAGGATATGTTAGGTTACGTTAGGTCGTGTCGTATATTGTCGTGTCGTTTCGTATCAAGTCGTGTCGTGTCGTTTCGTGTCGTGCTGTGACAGGTCTGTTTATGTCAGTTTAGGATAATTTGGTTTAGTTCGTGTCGTATCGTTTAGTGTCGTGTCTTTTCTTGTCGTTTCGTGTTTTGTCGTGTCAAGTCGTGTCATGTCAGGTCATGTGAGGTCAGGTCATGTAAGGTCAGATTAGGTCATGTCATGTCATGTCAGTTTATGTCAGTTTAGGTCAGTTTAGTTTAGGTTAAGTTAGGTAAGGTAAGGTTAGGATAGGTTAGGTAAGGTTAGGTTAGGTTAGTATAGGTTAGGTTAGGTAAGGTAATGTTAGGTTATGTTATGTTATGTTAGGTTAGGTTGGGTTAGGTTAGGTCATATTATGATAGGTTAAGTTATGTTAAGTTATGTTAGGTTAAGTTAGGTTATGATAGGATAGATTAGATTAGGTTAGGTTAGGTAAGGTATAATATAGGTTAGGTTAGGTTATGTTAGGTTAGCTTAGGTAAGGTTAGTTAAAGTTGGTTTAGGTTAGGTTATGTAAGGTTAGGTTAGGATAGTTTAGTTTATTTTAGGTTAAGTTAGGTAAGTTTCTATTTAGTTTAGGTTAGGGTAGGATTGGTTCAGGGTAGGTTAGGTTAGCTTAGGTATGGTTAGGTTCGGTTAGGAAATGATAGGTTAGGGTATGGCCGGTTAGGTTAGGTTAGGTTAGGTCAGGTTAGGTCGTATCGTGTCGTGGCTTTTCGTGTCGTGTCGTGTCGTATCGAGTCGTGTCGTGCCGTGTGTTGTCGTTTGGGGTAGAGATGCGCCCTGCCGTGTCGTGTCGTATCGAGTCGTGTCGTCCCATGTGTTGTCGTTTCGTGTAGTGATGTGCCGTGCCGTGTCGTGTTGTGTCGAGTCGTGTCGTGTCATGTCTTGTCGTGTCGTGTCAGTTCGTGTCAGGACAATTTAGGTAATTTTAGGTTAATTTAAGTTAATTTGGTTTGGTTAGGTTAGGTCGTGTCGTGTCGTTAGTGTCGTGTCGTTTCGTGTCGTGTTGTGTCTTGTGAGGTGTCGTGTTGTGTCGTGTCCTTACATGTCATGTCGTTTCGTGTCATGTTGTGTCGTGTTGTGACGTGTCGTGTTGTGTCTTGTCGTGTAGTCGTGCCATGGCAGGTCAGGTCAGGTTAGTTTAGGTTATATTAGGTTAGGTTTCGTTAGATTAAGTTAGGTTAAGTTTATGTTAGGTTAGGTAAGGTTAAGTTAGGTTAGGTCTGGTTAGAACGTATCGTGTCGTGTCGTGTCGTATCGAGTCGTGTCTTGTCGTATCATATCGAGTCGTGTCGTGTCTTTTCGTGCCGTGCCGTAACATGCCGTGCTTTGCAGTGTCGTGTCGTGTCTGGTCTGTTTATGTCAGTTTAGGATAATTTAGGTTAGGTTAGGTTAGGTCGTGTTGTGTAGTGTTGCGTCGTGTCGTGTCGTGTCGTTTGTGTCGTTTCGTGTCATGTCGTGTCATGTCAGGTCATGTCAGGTCATGTCAGATCAGGTCATGTCAGATTAGGTCATGTTAGGTCACTTTATGTAATTTTTATTAGTTAACTTTAGGTTAGGTATGTTGGTGTTAGGTTAGGTTAGATTAATTTAGGTTAGGTAAGGTTACGTTACGTTCGGTTAGGTTTGTTAGGTTAGGTTAGGTTAACATTAGGTTAAGTTAGGTTATGTTAGGTTAGCTAAGGTAAGGTTATTTAAGGTTAGGTTAGGTTATATAAGGTAAGGTTAGGTTAATTTTAGTAAGTTTAGTTTAGGTTGGGTACGATAGGTTCAGGTTAGGTTAGGTATGGTTACATTATATTTGGTTAGGTTAGGTTCGTTTAGGATGTGCTGGTTGAGTTAGGTTATGTAAGGTTAGGTTAGGTTAGTTTTCTTTAGTTTACTTTAGGTTAGGGTAGGATTGGTTCAGGTTAAGTTAGGTTAGGTTACCTTATGTTTGGTTAGGTTAGGTTCGGTTAGGATGTGTTACGTTACATTAGGGTAGGTTAGGTTAGATTAGGTTAGGTTAAGTTAGGTTAGGTCGTTTCGTGTCATGTCGTGTCGTATCGAGTCGTGTCGTGCCTTGTCGTGTCATTTCGTGTAGTGATGTGCCGTGCCGTGCCGTGTTGTGTCGAGTCGTCTCGTGTCATGCCTTGTCGTGTCGTGTCAGTTCGTGTCAGGACAATTAAGGTAATTTTATGTCAATTAAGGTTAATTTAGGTTAGGTCGTGTCATGTCGTTACATGTTGTTTCGAATCGTGTCGTATCATTTCGTGTCGTGCCATGACATTCCCTGCTTTGCCATGTCGTGTCGTTTGTGTCGTTTCGTGTCATGTCGTGTCATGTCGTGTCATGTCAGGTCATATCAGTTAAGATTAGGTCAAGTCATGTCAGGTCAGTTTAGGTCAGTTTAGTTTACGTTAGGTTACATTAGGTTAGGTAATATTAGGTAAGTTTAGGTTAGGTTAGTATATGTTAGGTTACGTTAGGTTAGATTAGGATAGGTTAGGATAGGTTAGGTTAAGTTAAGATTATGTTAGGTTAGGTTAGAATAAGTTAGGTTAGGTTAGGTTCCTGTTAGGTTAGTTTGGGTTGGGTTGGGTTATGCTAAGTTAGGTCGTATCGTGTCGTGTCTTGTCGTATCGAGTCGTGCCGTGCAGTGTCGTATCGTGTCGTGTCATGTCGTGTCGAGTCAGGTCGTGTCAGCCAGTTTAGGTCAGTTTAGTTCAGTTTAGGTTAATTAAGGTTGGTATATGTAATGGTATGTTAGGTTAGGTTAAGTTAGGTTAGGTTAAGATAGGTAAGGTTAGGTTACGTTAGGTTAGGTTATGTTGAGTTAGATTAGGATATGTTAGGTTAGGTTAGGTTAAGTTAGGTTAGGTTAAGTTAGGTTAGGTAGAGGGTAAGTTAGGTTAGGTTATGTTAGGTTAGGTTAGCTTAAGTTAGGTTAGGTTAGGGTAGGGTTGGTTTGGTTTTTGTTAGGTTAGGTTTAGTTAGGTTAGGTTAGGTTAGGATAGGATAGGTTATGTTAGTTTAGGTTCAGTTAGGTTAGGTTAGGTTACATTAGGTTAGGTTAGTTTAGGTTAGGTTATGTTAGGTCAGGTTAGGTTGGGTTGGGTTATGTTAGGTTAGGTCGTAACATGTCATGTCTTGTCGTGTCGTATCGAGTCTTGCCCTGCAGTGTCGTATCGTGTCGTGTCATGTCGTATCTTGTCAGGTCGTGTCAGCCAGTTTAGGTCAGTATAGGTTAATTTATGATAATATAGGTAACGTTATGTTAGGTTTGGTTAGGTAAGGTTAGGTTAGGTCAGGTTAGGTTAGAATATGTTAGGTTAGATATGTTTTGGTAAGGTTAGTTTAGTTAAGGTTAGGGTAGGTAAGTTAAAGGTTAGGTTAGGTAATGTTAGGTCAGGTTATGTCTGGTAAGGTTATGTTAGGTAATGTTTGGATAGGTTAGTTTAGTTCAGGTTATGGTAGATTAGGTTATATTAAGTTAGGTTAGGTTAGTTTAGGTTAGGTTAGATTATGTTATGTTATTTATTTTAGGTTAGGTTAGGATAGGATAAGTAAGGTTTGTTTAGTTTAGGTTAAGATAGGTTAGGTTAGTTTAGGTTAGTTTAGTTTAGGTAAGGGAAGGTTAGGTTCAGGTTAGGTTTGGTTAGGTTAGGTATGGTAAGGTTAGGTAAGGATAGGTTATATTAGGTTAGATTAGTAAAGGATAGATTAGCATAGGTTAGGATAGGTTAGGATAGGTGAGGATAGGTTAGGTTAGGTAAGATTTAGTTAGGTTAGGTCACGTAAGGTTAGGTAATGTTTGGTTAGGTTAGTTTAGTTTCGGTTATGGTAGGTTACGTTATGTAAAGTTAGGTCAGGTTAGTTTAGGTTAGGTTTGGTTAGGTTAAGTTAGGTTAGGTTAAGTTATGTTAGGTTAGGTTAGGTTAAGTTAGTTTAGGTTTGGTTAGATCGTATTGTGTCGTGTCATGTCGTGGCGTGGAGTATCGAGTCGAGTCGTGTCGTGTCATGTCGTTTCGTGTCGTACCATGACGTGCCGTGCTTTGTCGTATTGTGTCGTTTCGTAACGTTTCGTGTCATTACGAGTCATGTCAGATCATGTCAGGTCAGGTCATGTCAAGAGAGATTAGGTCAGGTCATGTCAAGTGAGATTAGGTCAGGTCATATCAGGTCAGTTTAGGTCAGTTTAGTTTAGGTTAGGTTACGTTAGGTTAGGTAACGTTAGGTTAGGTTAGGTTATGTTATGTTAGGTTAGGTTAGGTTCGTTAGGTTAGTTTAGGTTAGGTTATGTTAACTTAGGTTAGGTTAGGTTATGTTAGGTTAGGTTAGGTAAGTTTACGTTAGGTTATGTTAGGTGCGGTTATTTTAGCATAAGTTAGGTTAGGTAAATTTAGGTTAGGTTAGCTTAGGTTAATAATAGGTTAGGTTAGGTTATGTTAGGTTGCTTAGGTAATGTTAGGTAAGGTTAGGTTAGGTTATGTTAGATTACGTTAGGTTACCTTAGGTTAGGTTAAGTTAGGTTAGGTTAAGTTAGGTTAGGTTCGGTTAGATTATGTTTGTGTAGGATATGTTAGGTTAGGTTAGGATATGTTAGGTTAGGTTAGATTAAGTTAGGTAATGTTTGGTTATGTCGTATCGTTTCGTGTCTTGTAGTGTCGTGTCGGTTCGTATCGAGTCGTGTCGTTTTGTGTCGTGTCGTATCGAGTCGTGTCGTGCCGTGTAGTGTTGTGTCGTTTAGTGTAGTTTCGTGTAATGTTGTGTCATGTCAGGTAAGATTAGGTCAAATAATGTCAGGTCAGTTTAGGTCAGTTTTGTTTAGGTTAGGTTATGTTATGTTAGGTTAAGTTGGGTTAGGTTAAGTTAGGTTAAAATAGGCCGTAAAGTGTCGTGTCTTGTCGTGTCGTGTCGTATCGAGTCGTGTCGTGTCGTTTCGTGTCGTTTCGTGTCGTGCCGTGACGTACCATGCTTTGTCGTGTCGTGTCCGGTCTGTTTATGTCAATTTAGGTTAATTTAGGTTAGATTAGGTTAGGTCGTGTCGTGTCGTGTAGTATCGCTTCGTGTGATGTCGTGTAGTGTCGTGTCGTTTCGTTTCGTTTCGTGTCATTTCGTTTCATTACGTGTCATGTCAGGTCATGTCAGGTCAGATTAGGTCAGGTCATGTCAGGTCAGTTTACGTCAGTTTAGGTCCGTTTAGGTTAAGTTAGGTTAGGTTATGTTAGGTTAATTAGATTAGTTTAGGTTAGGTTACGTCGTATCATGTCGTGTCATAACGTGTCATGTCTGGTCATGTCAGGTCAGGTCATGTGAGGTCAGTTTACATCAGGTTACATCAGGTCAGTTTGGGTCAGTTTAGGTCAGTTTTGTTTAGGTTAAGTTAGGTTAGGTTAGGATAGATTAGGTTAGGTTAGGTAATGTTAGGTTAGTTTAAGTTAGGTTTGGTTAGGGTAAGTTAGGTTAGGTTAGGTTGGGATAGGTTAGGTCATGTTAGGATAGGTTAGGTTAAGTTATGTTAAGTTAAGTAAGGTTAGGTTAGGTTATGATAGGTTAGGTTAGTTTGTGTTTGGTTAGGTTAGGATAGGTTGGGGTGGGTTAGTGTAGGTTAGGTTAGGAAGTGTTGTGTCGTGTCGTGTCATGTTGTGCCATACCATGACGTGTCGTGTCGTGTAGTGTCGTGTCGTGTATTGTCGTTTTGTTTTAGTTTGTGTCAGGAGTGTTTCGGTCAGTTTATGTTAGGTTAGGTTAGGTTAAGTTACGTTAGGTTATATTAGGTAAGGTAAGGTTATGTTAGATTAGGTTAAGTTAGATTAAGTTAGGTTAGTTCATATCGTGTCATGTCTTGTCTTGTCTTGTGTCGTGTCGTGTCGTGTCGTGTCTTGTCGTGTCGTGCTGTGATGTGCCGTGCTTTGCCGTGTCGTGTCGTTTCTAGGCTGTTTATGTTAGTTTAGGTTAATTTCAGTTAAGGCTATGTTTGGTCGTGTCATTACGTGTAGTGTCGCGTCGTGTCGTGTCGTTTCGTATAGTGTCATGTCGTTTCGTATCGTTTCGTGTCCTCTCGTGTCATGTATCATGTCACATCAGGTCATGTCAGGTCAGATTAGGTAAGTCATGTCAGGTGAGTTTTGGTCAGTTTAATTCAGTTTAATTTAGTTTAGGTTAGGTTACGTTAGGTTAGGTTAAGTTAGGTAAGGTTAAGTTAGGTAAGGTTATGTTAAGTTATGTTAGGTTAGATTAGGTTAGTATAGGTTAGGTTAAAATTAGGTTAGGTTAGATTAGGTTATTTTAGGTTAGCTTAGGTAAGGTTAGGTAAGGTTAGGTTAGGTTTAGTAAGGTTATGTTAGGTTAAATAGGTTAGGCTAGTTTATGTTAGTTTAGTTAAGGTAAGTGTAGGTTATGTTAAGTTTAGGTTAGTTTAGCTTAGGTTTGGTTAGGTTATGTTAGGTTAGGATATGTTAGGTTCGGTTAGGTTATGTTAGGTTAAGTTAGGTTAGGATAGGTTAGGTTACGTTAGGTTAGGTAAGTTTAAGTTAGTTTTGTTAAGGTTAGGACGGGTTAGGTTCATATTAGGTTAGGTTACGTTAGGTCGTGTCGTGTCATGTCGTGTCATGTGCCGTGACGTGTAGTGTCGTTACGTGTCGTATCGTGTCGTGTCTTGTCGTGTCGTATCGTGTCGTGTCGTATCGAGTAGTTCCGTGACGTGCCGTGCTTTGCCGTGTCGTGTCTGGTCTGTTTATGTTAGTTTATGTAAAATAGGTAAGGTTAGGTTAGGTTGTGTCGTTTCGTGTAGTGATTCGTGTCTGGTCGTGTCGTATCGAGTCGTGCCGTGACGTGTTTTGCAGTGTCGTGTCGTGTCTGTTTATGTTAGTTTAGTATAATTTAGGTAAGGTTAGGTTAGGTCGTGTCGTTTCGTGTCATGTCGTGTCATGTCAGTTCAGGTCATCTCAGGTCAGATTAGGTATGTCATGTCAGGTGAGTTTTGGACAGTTTAGTTCCGTTTAGTTTGGGTTATGTTAGGTTACGTTAGGTTAGGTAGGGTTAGGTTATGTTAAGTTAGGTTAGGTTAAATTAGGTAAGGTTTTGTTACGTTAGGTAATGTTAGGTGAGGTTATGTTAGGTTAGATTAGGTTAGAATAGGTTTGGTTATTATAGGTTAGGTTAGGTTAAGTTTAGGTTACATTAGATTAGGTTATGTTAGGTTAGCTCAGATAAGGTTAGGTAAGGTTAGGTTAGGTTAGGTAAGGTTCGGTTAGGTAAGGTAAGGTTATCTTAGTTTAGGTTAGGCTAGTTTAGGTTAGTTTAGTTAAAGTAAGGGTAGGTTATGTTAAGGTTAGGTTAGTTTAGCTTAGGTTTGGTTAGGTTAGGTTAGGTTAGGTTAGGTTAGGTTAGGTTAGGTTCGGTTAGGTTATGTTAGGTTAGGATATGATAGGTTCGGTTAGGTTATGTTAGGTTAGGTAAGGTTAAGTTTGATTAGTTAAGGTTAGGGAAGGTAACGTTCATATTAGGTTATGTTATGTTAGGTCGTGTCGTGTGATGTGTCGTGATGTGTGGTGTCGTAACGTGTCATATCGTGTCGTGTCTTGTCTTGTGTGTTTATGTCAGTTTAGGTTAATTTAGGTTAGGTTCGGTCGTGTAGTGTCGTGTAGTTTCGCGTCATGTCGTGTCGTGTCGTTTCGTATCATGTCGTGTCATGCCGTGTCATGTCAGGTCATGTCAGGTCAGGTCATGTCAGGTCAGATTAGGTCAAGTCATATCAGGTCAGATTAGGTCAAGTCATGTCAGGTCAGTTTAGGTCAGTTTAGATTAGATTAGGTTAGGTAAGGTAAGGTAAGTTAAGGTTAGGTTAGGTTAGGTTACATAATGTTAGGTTAGGTTAGGTTAAGTTAGGTTAGAGTAAGTTAGGTTAGGTTAGGTTATGTTAGGTTAGTTTAGTTTAGGTATGGGTATGTTAAGTTCAGGTTCAGGGAGTCGATTCTCGAGTTATTACGAGATTATTTCGATTTGCCGAATTTCACTTACTAAACTTCGAAACTTTTATCTCACTATGGCAGAATGGTATTCTTGAGTTGATATTCCGTAGTGCGGAATCTTAGTGCGAGATCTTCTTCAGTTACGAACTTCCGGTTACACTCCCGTGGCAGAAATCTGCGAGTGAAAAGAACGCAGTACTTGTATGACGCACTGAACGCACCCTGTGAAAGAAAAAATTCGTTTGTTCTGTTGTCGCGCGCAATATTCGCACGCGTATAAACGGAAATATAAAGAAAATATATATAATTAACAAGCAACGTGTTTTGTAATGCAATATTATTGCATACAAATAGTTATAAAGTCTTTATCAAGATACATTTAAATCGCAAGTAATTTTATTAGAAATTCAGGACACTGCTGCCATCTTGCAACTACTTTACGAACACAACGACGTTGCCTTTTTTTTTAACGAGCACGGCTGTTTGCAAAGCTTAAATTTCCTACGTAAGATTGTTTTTGTATTGCACACTTCTCGTAGGTACTGAAATTTAAGTCACCACAAAAGGAGATATAACTAAGAGTTGGTTTATTGGTTATTTCTTGAGCGGAATTTTCTACACAAAACTTAGGTTAGTAAAATCATAGTAGGTCTACATA
>PNEQ01094729.1:0-34723 GCA_003012365.1 Medauroidea extradentata
TTGCAGTAGATAACATTGTATACATGAAACAAGACTCACATGCCATAACTTCTAAAGAGCATATTTCTGCCATCTAGCGTCCGATTTAAAAACTACTTCGACAGTGATACCTTCTCGGTGGTTGCTTTCATATCGACCTAAAAAGTCGATTTCTGAAAAAATGTCAGATACCATTATTTACACCCGAGCGCCTCAAATAATCAACCACAAAATACTCAAGGGGGAAGTATGTCAAGAGGTCAAGATATTCTAGACAGAAACAATTTGGTCGGGTGAAAGAAAATGCATAGTGATAATATGAAAGTTAGTTACGCCTTAGGAATTATCACATCATATAGACACTTTGCGCACTCCTCTAACTTTATGTTAATGAATAATAATGATAATAATAGCTCATTCAAGAAATAACGAAATCATGTTACATACTTTATGGGATGTAATAGTATTTTGATGACCACAATTTACTACGAAATTTAGGCGACAACTTCTTGTTTGTGAGTACGTCATTATACATTTAAAACAGTCTTCAGTCCAAACCTTGTTGGGTATCCAAGTCGTTCAACAGAAAGAAGAGCTATTGTAGTGCAGTGGTGGTCAGGCCTTATACGGTCCATTTTCCTAATGTTCGAATTTTCGTATTCGGTATCGTAACAAACCTTTGTTCAATGTATTTTCTGAATGTGCTTCGGTTTCTCCGCCATCACTGACAATCACTGTACGCTAGCCAACATTTTACAAGTACTTTGACTTTAATGCCCCTAGTGTTTAAGTGTCATTTAAAAGTTCTTCGTTTCAGCTTCGAAAGCGTGCTGTTCACAGTGTGAACAGTTTGTTTTCAGCAACCATCCGTTGGGTCAGCTTAGCACGCAGGAAATAAACCTTTCTTTACAGCAAAGAAAAATCCTCAAAGACAACTTTTAGTTAAAATTTTTAACAATCTTTGTAACAAAGGAAATACGTTTTGAGCATCAAGCAGCTAACTTCGCTACAAAAATGTTTGTTCAACTATTTTATGTTATTAGCATTAGAGTTTTATTGATACTATATAACATAAACAAAAATTTTCGACGTAACAAACCCATTTTTCGGTGATTCATATTCAAACAAAACTTTTCTTTGCCCAAAATTTGTGTTTGGCAAAGAAAGTGTATTTATATTACAAGAGCAATATGTTTTAAGGACGGCAGAACGAAGTCTAATTTCACTTATACTATTAATGTGCATGTACGTTCATGTCGTAGTCTTTTACAACATTTAATCAGATATCAGAACTAAAGTCACTAATTAATTTTCAAGTGTGTATGGTTTATGCTTGCACTATATTGCGTAACCGAATAAATACTCCACAACTTCTGCAAAATAAATTATTTTATTGCTTCAGTGCGTTATAAAATGATTTGTTACGTGGATAGAATCGTTCACGATACATTATTTCAGCATGGCACGTTCAAAATCGGATTGTGGCTAACTACGGAACAAGTTCGCAGATTCTAACCAATGAGAGTACCAGTGATCCAGGGAATTTTATACGTTCTCGTACTACTACTGAACACTGCTAGCATGCTATTCTCTGTAGACTCCTTTAAATTAGGTTATCGTTTACCACAAACAACCCGGCTAGTGACGGGGCCGCTTACAAGTACATTATTATTGATTATAATAAAATTGCAAGGATAGGTACATATACGAATATATTAGAAAATCTGAAATTGTGTTTCTTTTCTGAGATATGGTCAGCTGCATTGTTACCTTGAGAATCATAAATAAAGACTCGCATAATAATAACATAGTCTCCGCACAGCAAGTTGATAATTTTAGAAACGAGCTGCAGAAAAAATTCACTAGGAAAACTTTTGTTATACCGAACGACAGTGCTAGCAATTAAAAATATATAAAGTGAGGAAAATGTTTTTTATTACTCGTCCACGAGCATAAAAATAGTTTATAACACTTATTTTAAAATATGGTCTTAAACACGACTGTGATACGACAGTTATAGGCAAGTTGAGAATGATAACGTAGAAAATAGTTATTCTGTATATTTTTCCAGCAGCTAAATTATTAAAAATTGATGATTGGATTGTTGTACAAAATTTATTTGTTTTCAGGAAATGTAATCACATTTACGTTTACAATTAATGTTTATTACAATAAACGTCGTAGTTATCTGAAGTGACGTAGTAGGTGGCTGCGGATGAATAATCCACAAACATTTATTAAGCTAGCAGTACAACCGTCAGACATAGCGTCGTAGCGTGGGTCTTGTGTTTACATTCGTGCTTTCCTGAAAGCGACGTAAATATTATTCAGTGCGGAATTGTGAACTAACGTTTTAATTGTAAGGAAGAAAGAGGCGAACGGTCATCATCTCCAGCAAGATGATATGAGCCATAGACAAAGAAGGTTTCACTATCGGCATCTCTTATGTTAATATCTTTGACCGAGTACGACGTGCGTCTACAGCGCTTTGCGCCAGGGATGGTACTAAACCAAGATGACTGCCATACAGCAAATATTATACAGGAGAGACGGGAAACTTGAATTTTTTACTCGTCCGCATGAAGTCCGCGACTGGGCTGCCATCTGCCAGTGAGGAAATGTATAGAGACTGCTAAAACTAGCCTGCATTCTTGCGGTTTATCTAAGAACTACATCGACTACCATTTATTTGGCGGGCTTTTCAAACTTTGTGTATATATTTGAATGCACTACTATTCACTACCAAGAAAATGACATAAAATCCGGCAAACATGATCATTTTCTTCGCCAGATGTTTAAGGTATATTTCGTGCATTATATATTATTAAAATACATAAAATATATTTCCCATTTCTTTCAAATCTAGGAAAATAGTTTCAAGAATTTGTGTTATTGAATTTACGTGCAACATATTATGTATGTATTTTTGTGAAATATAATGTACGTCACACATTTTTAATGCCTTTCGAAGAAAATAATATTGTATTACCAAGGTTATATATTATTTTATGGATACTGAATAATACAGGGAAATTTAGTACGTAGTATATACTTGCAGCTATACATAATATGTACACACATATTTTTAAAAGAGACGAGGAAGAATAATATATATATAACAGATTAACAGTAACAATGGATTGCATAAAAATGTTTTTTTTTTTTTTCACTTGAGATATCTTACTTACCTGCAGGATAATTGTTGTTACTGGATTTTTAATACAGATCAAAACTAGATTTGAATTAATGTTAAAAGTATGCCAATGTATTACTATTAAAGAAAATCAGCTACTGTGCAGCAAAATTGTGATTTACATATTGACAGACCTATGCGAGTCAACAAAATAAAATGTATCGTATTACAATGCTAACCAAATATAATAATTTGCTTACAGCTCAAGCGAAAAAATATTTGTTCAGCAGACCAAAATATTTTTGTTGCTTACCAAAAAGTAATTATTGGCAAAGTTCAAAGAATAAACAATTGCTTAAATGCATGAAAAACTCTTAAAATATATTTATATTGTACTTATTACTTGCAGAGAACCTTACTAAAGACATTGCAGAAACATTTATGTGTGCAGTACTTAAATTAAGCATTATAATTCTCAACCAAAAATTTCTATTTATACAGTCATGTCGAAAAAGTGTGGATAAACCAACGATACAATGAAATGAACATTCCATTTTGTTTACCTACATAATAATTACCTTACAGCTTCTTTCCCAGCATTTCAACATGCTGAAATACTTTCTGCAGAATATGAACCTAGGCACAAAATAATAATCAAGCATTGTTACTTGCAGTAGAGGAACACTGTTATTTCATTCCTAGTATTTATATAACAAACATGAATGTCCAACCAGCAGACATGTTTTGAAAATATAAATAATTACTGTAATGCAAAATAATAGGTTTTTGAGACAGTTACCGAATTAAAAGTGTACTTGGGATCGCACGGACAACTATTGCAATTTGTGCTTTTCTTGTAGTAGAAATAAGCATTAAATACGTAAAATATAAGTGGTGCGGTGGTTCAAAAGTCCTGTTTGGAGAAAATCTACAAGCAGGCTGTTGCACATTTACGAGGTTTCTTGCTCGACAAATGTTTACATTCATAAGATAAATATGAAAACAAAATTCTGGAAATGTTAGTTGAGTATATTTTAATAAAGAATGGTACACAAATTTTTCCTTTATTTAGTAAAAAAAACATAGTAGAGTATGCTGTAAAGCACAACATTACATTACCTCAGTTCTTTCCAGTACATGTTTGGACTCAATTGGCTGATTAACAATTTTTTATAATCTACATGTTAGTGTGTGAAAACACATTATTTCTGAATTTTTTTTGTTACGTTTACGGTTATGAAATATCATTTTTATTTAGTTTAACATTTGAAAAGGAATTGCGTGGTTTGTCATTATGCGTACTTATATCGTACAACGAATGGGAACGAACAGCTGCGAATAACGTACTGTTCCCGTTTATTGTTATAACACGGAAACTAGCCAGCTACTAATAACTTAGTACTGCGATATCACTTCATTAATATTTATTTTTATAATCCTTATTAATAATGGTGTAAGTAAAAGCGAATTTTTCTTCTCGTACATCGTAGAATGTGATTGCCCTCGAGTTACTTAATCTGTCTGATTTTCGAAGATGTTAATGCAGACTTTGTCAGCATTTATCTGCTAGGCTGGGACAAATATGAAGTAAAAAATTTTATTTTTAAACATTTAAGATATATAATTTGAAATTTTCTACCGTACGCGCAGACTGAAGATAATAACTGTTGTATTATCATCTAGGCTACATGGAGTTTTCCTACAGCAAAATTGTATGTAGAAGTAACAAAATGTCCTGTATAAGATAGACGTTCGTTTACGTCATCTTCTAAACAAATCATTGTAGGTAAATCCAGATAGTATTGACATCCTAACTGGACCTTTGTCCCTATTTGAATAGTAGTGTGGTATCTTCAACAATACTTTTCTTTCAGAGGCATAGAATACGATGCCTTTTATTAGAAATTCTTACTTATGGAAAATGTTGCTTACAACAAAATAAATTGGATGTTCAATCAAATGTCGGTATTACTAAGTTCCAAGTTAAGAACACAATGCAGTGTATATTAACTGCTAAAGGTTTACTTCGATGTCAATCCCAATTATAACCCAGAAAAATTAAACCTTTAATAACTGGTATAAATTCATTCTCGTTGTTTCGTGATTTTTTTTTGCAGCCCGTCCGTTCTCCAATTGGCAATATGACAAATAAATTAAGTGTTTTACTTTCAATATAACATTATCGACAAGCAGATGTAATGACTCGTGAATAATAAAAAAATTAATTTCTAACTGCATGCAATAAACGAAATTATCAATAATAATTTGGGAGTTTTGATGAGTTGTGAATATCCACTGCAATGTATAACTTATAATTTGCGTACATGTTTTACTTGTGATAAAATACACTTTTAAAGCAATAGAGTCAATATTTTTTCAAAACTAAAGTTGCCTGTGGATAACCCAGATTGCTTTGCGTTCAATAATAAATATTTTCTTTCCAATTTGAAGATTGATTTACAAAATCAATAGACATTTAATCTTTATAGCGTGAATACGTGCGCAATGCAGCGTAAGTTGCGTATTTAACCCCCGTATAGGTTTTGCGACGTAAATCCGCAAGTAGCATCATAAGACTTTCCTTGAGAAATTTTTGGAAGAAAATATGCATTTACATTCAAAGAAGTACCTAACACGCCATTAACTCTGAAACAAATGACCAAAAACATCATAATTTTTCATATTACTCGTACCTCATTAAATGAACGTAGGAATATGTTGTACTAAAAATTTATCTTATATATTAACTTTAACACACTTCATGATTTTTCTGATTCACAATAAATCAGATTTTTTTTATTAAATCAAGTATAAATTCCAGTTACACATCGGACACACATTAAAAACAATAAAATACTAAAACAATTCAATGTATGTTATTTCTGAAATAAACAGAAAACTAAACCACAACATTTCAATGCCTGGTCAAGAATATTTTTGTGATGCACAGTTTGTGGAGCGAAACTTACTGCTGTAAAAGGATTAAAAACATTATTCATTTTAAAAGAAACTAATGTATTTATGTATCAAAACCTCCATAGTTCTGAGAAGAGTTCCAGTTATCTTCAGCCAAAATCTTAATTAGCTCGTCTAGTAATTTGCAGAAGTTGTTTTTTAACAGTAATTTTAATGTTAAATATCCAGAACCTCGGGTTACAGGAAAAGTTTTGTTTGAAGAGTTTTTTTTTATTTATGCCGTACATCCACGTTTAGTTAATTACCAAGAATTAACTGAAAGTTAAAAATAATGCTATGTGAACTTGATAATGATGTATTTTCTTATTGCCTTGCTGTCTCTGGATATCTCATTAGCGCTTTATATTACGGCAAGTTCTACCTTTCCAGTTTCAGTGCCAAGTAAAAAATTTGTTTAGTTCCTGTAGTCGCTGTTTTAGTTTTCTGTAACTTGTAATATATACTTTACCGTGTCAACTTCATATCTCCAAGCACAAATAATGTCGGGAAACTCTCTGTACTGAACTGTTATGTTCAGTAGTGCTCAACGCGGTTATGGAATATATTTTTAATGTTTGTAGCACCAACACCATGAATAGAAAAATATTACTTCGATAAATATGCTCTGTAAATGGCACTTTTTCCAAGTAAGGATTAAGGACTAAAATTAATAAAACATCTCATGAGTCCGTGTTAAGAAGTTAGTTCCGTTGTTTCGCCATACATAAACGTAGGCGAGATAAAATGACAAGGAGAAAAAACTTACTCTGATAGTGTTTTTCACAGTATTATAAAAAATGTTAAGGTATCTTAGTATTATCATTAATAAAATATCAATGAACAGCCTTTTTAAATGTGAGTTTGCAGTAAAAATTTCAAAATAATTTTTACTGTCATGTCTATTTACATAACCATTCCCTTTAATTAATTATTTATTTGTTATTACTAAACACGAATCGGAAAACTCACACAGAAACTCACATTTGCCATTAATTTCGGCGCGGCCATCCATAGCCTACCTGTTATTCAAGTTCAGACCTCGTCGATATATGATCTTGATGCTCCAAACAATATGTCACGATGATACGTCTGTAGCCTGTTTCACACATACAAATCAGCATTATCAAAAAAAATAATTTTCCTCTTGGCAAATATCAATGTTGTAAACGTTAGGAAGTCTATGTCAATAATGTGCTTACGTGAAGTTGGAATATTTTATATTAAGAGGGTTAAAATAATCTTTGGTTGCTTATTTGCGTCTTCCACTAGTTGACTTTATCGACATTTGGGATATTTCGGAAGCCAACCTATAAAAATAAATTTCACAGTTACTCCATATTACAATTATACTGTATTATCATGTATTATATTTTTAGTAATTTGATAATTGTTGAGTTGATTTAGTGACATTATTGGTAATAAAAGTTTTTGCGAAACAATAATGGTTAATACTGGAATATCAAACATTCCGGAGAAAGTTAATAACAAAAGAAATCGGATATTAGTAATGATTCAAGTAACATATGCGTTGTTTGTACACATAAAAATTGATGCAATAAAGGCATTAAAATACACATAAATATCGAAATATTCAGTTTAAAGTTAAAGATAAGTAGAATATTTATTTATACATTATAATTGTCAGAAGAGCTTCTGGAAACTTGCCTCTGTGTCATGCATCACAGTGCGACTTGAGTGTAAGATACGATTAAAAATAAAGCAACAAACGTCAATTGAATCTCAAAAAGCTACTTACGCTTTCACGGAGGCCGGAAGTGTCTTAAATATTTCGAATACAGCTTTTTTGTAGGAGCAGGTAATAATATTTTGGCAATGACTGTAATATTTGTTTTGCCATTTGAGAAAGTATGTATGTCAGCGTAACAAAAAATTTTAATAATTTGTCTAGATATAATTTTTTTCGGCGTTTGTCCATTTCGAATTGTTTGAAGTGAAAAATGTTGGATCCTACGCCGAAGAATTTCCCAGCTGCTGAACGAAAATAATGATAGTGTAAGCAGAACTCAGGGTGTCAGTGTGGCGATTGAAAGACTAGATGAGCTAGACCATAGTTAACTTGTACAATTAAGTGAAGTTTGCGCTTGTAATGTTAGCCTGTTTTTGCTTGACGCCACGCTATTACTATTTTGAGAAAATTATCACGGTTATAAATAGAAAAATCCAATGCGATTCACAAAAAATGAGAGATAATGGCATGTCGCGAAAATGTTCGTTGCTAATTAAATTTGTTGTAAGAAACTGCAGTATTTTCAAGGTTATGTAGGCACGAAATTTTTTCGAGGTATACCATAATCTCTAATATAACTGGTTATCATTAGGTTTTTCCGTTATTAGCCGTGATCGTTACCGAGTAAAGAGATAGTATTGCTACAAGTAAAAACAGGCAAAAGATATGAGGTGAAACATGAACGATGTGCTTCTTCATCAAAATACAATACCCCGGAACATGGCTTTCTTATTTCAGTAGTGCTAGTTTTTATAAATGTGATTTGATTATGTACAGGATGCAGAACTGTTATATGTCTGACACACCGTAGCTGTAAGTAACTAGTGCCATGTACTATACGGCTGAAATGATTTTTTCCAGTTTGTTTCAGTGCCTTACGTGCATATCTGCAGCTCTGCTTAATGGTTGGTAGCATGTCTTTGTGAAGTGACGTCTCTCTATTCACTGTGTTAAATCACAATAAAGTTATTGAAACTCCACACATCTGGGAATTGAGGGCAGAACACCAAGACATCCAAACACTCACTGTGAAGCAGAACTGCAGATGTACACGTAAGCCTTTGAAACAAACTGGGGCAGATTATTTCCGCGATAATCTCGTGGCCCTAACAATAATTACAGATGATGATTAGAGAAGGTGATTTATCACGGGAAATGTTGACTGCTTGCTAGGCTTCAATGTAATGTATTCATTTCTGACGCTTTTATTTCCTTACTGGCGAGTCTCTATTTGACTCGGCCAATGATATGTCTAGTGCGCTACTACTGGACGTCTGTGATTCGTCTGTAAATAACTAGACTGTGCTACATAACCGTTGGCCAACTATACATGACTCACGACGCTACACTGGTTTGCGTTTGTAGAATAAGCTGGCAAAAAACTTTCTCGCGATAAATCACCTTCTCTAATAATGATTTATCGCAGGAAAACTTGCCTATTTGCTGGGTTTCAACGCACCTTCAGCTTATGAAAAGGTGACTGGCTTTCGCTTGTACGTGGAGCTGTATCCTATTTGACTGAGCCAATAAGAATCCCGCTACTGTAATATTTGATGCCTATAATTGGTCTGCGGGCAGCTACGTTGTGTCAGACGTATGTCACCCAATCATACATGTTGCAAGAAACCACAGTGTTTTCAAAGGTATGATGGCGCAAAACATTTTCGCGATATACTATCATCTCTACCAATAATATGCATAAAATATTTCAGTAGCGGCATTCGTATTGGCTCATAAAATAGGGCAACAGCTCCACATATATGCGAAAGCCAGTAAAATTGTTAGAATTTATTGCTTTGTGGACATACGCTATTGCTCACGTTTTTTGACCAAACTTGTGTTGAATGTCAAATTACAAAATACACATATGAAGATAGATACACACATGAAAAACACAACACAGCCATCCCGAAGGAATTCCGTCAGCGTTTTCATTATTATTTACGTACATATTAATCAGCAAGAATTTTAAGGACAGAATTCAGTCAAATTTTGACTACACCCAGACACAAAAGACAGACACAAAAAAAAAAACAGATTCCTGATATGAGAAAATATGGAAGTAGACGAAAAACAGTGGACAGTGTACAGCAAACAAAAAACAAGAGGCCACACGACACAAGTTAAGACCAACGAGAAAGCAATGGCGTATGTCCACAAACAAATAACTTCTAATTGTAAACTCCCATTGCAATACATTTTTTAAAATCGTAGTAAACATTGTGATACCCTGACGTTGAAACCCAGAAAACTGTCAAAGTTTTATACGTAAACCACTATCTCTTACCTACAGTGGTGGCTCGTGGGTTGTTGCCAGGTAGGACTGCAGTTGCCAAGAGCTGTACAGGGTTGTGCGCTGGTTGACTCTACAGCCACTGACGCGCTGATGTGCAGGTGTGGTCACAAAATATCTAGTAGCCGGCAAATATTTCATGGTCGTAGGCCTACGGCGCGTTCATCAAGAGTGTACAGTTCCGACTTTCTGCAGCCCCACCTGGCAACAACCCACGAGCCGCCACTGCTTACCTATAATAATATTCCTAGAGCTGTAAATAAACCAATATCGTACGAGGGCCAGGGTATCGTACACAGAATGAAGATTTATTACTGGACGCCCGTACACATCTGCGTACTCCGAAGGATGTCATGGATGAGGTCCTACAATGGAGAAGCGTCCGAATGATAGAGGCGGGGTAAGCGTGAGATTCCCGAGAAGACCAGTCGGCTAGAGACATCGTCCAGCACGATTGTCACATGCGAAAATCCGAGGACCAACCCCATCGGGGATCGAATCCGGATCGCCTTGGTGGAAGGGCAGTGATCTGAATACTCAGCCGTAGGGACCTGCGAAATTCACGTTATTATTTGTTAACAGACTTGACTTAGTAGTCCTATATTTACAGTCTTACAGCATGAGATGGCACTGGCTTTAGCCTCTATGTGATGTCAGCTACGTGTGCGATCGCTTTACATAACGTTGGTCACTCAAACCTGCAAATTTTAATTATTGATCAGATGTATTTTACCCGGCACACCACGGCATTAACTGTTATGGGAGAAGTTGGACGAGTATATAACCATTTGGAGTCTAGCTTGGTGGCAAGAAATAACGCAAATTTTGCATGTCTCTACCTGTAAGACATATAGTAAGGTATATGATGATTATAGATCTGGCTATTTCACGATACCATTTGAGAAGTCGTAAGATTTCAAACTTCTGTACACGTTAATTACATTCGCGAATGAGTCTTGGTTACCGAAACTATTCTTTGAGGACTGTGACCCAATAACATACCTGCATGAAAACACTCACTGACTCCAGCGCTACCTTGTCATATGTACAACTTGTCACTCTTTGAAAAGCAGCCAAAAAACTAGAAGCTGAAGACAGAGTGTATACAGAACTGCTCTCTAATGATGATTAGAGATGATGATATATCGTGAAAATAATTTGTACCAACATACCTTTGAAGACGCTGTAATTTCTTACAACATATATGTAGGGCCCGGTAGTTTTCGCGAGATGACTTTTGCAGCACTTTGTTTCAGTGCCTTACGTGCGCACCCACATCTCTGATATGTGGTCAATAATTGGTAGGGACCCCTATTTTTCGCGAAAATAATTTTGCCTCAGTTTGTTTCGGTGCATTACGTGCAAATCTGCAGTTCTGCATCGTTGTCAGTGATTGGATATTTTAACTTTCTCTCGCCTTGCGGTTCTACCGGCAAATCACAGACATGTGGTCTTGCAGGAACGTTATTGTAATTGGCTCAGTCAAACGAGACATGGCTATTCACACAGACTCGCTGCCAATAGCCATGAAGTAGAATTGCAGATGTGCACGTAAGGCACTGAAACAAAGTGTGGCGAAATTCTTTTCGCGGAAGACAGGAGTCCCTAGTGATTGGATGCCGTAACATACAACGCCTGGAGGTTAAACCCGCAAAACACAGACGTGTTGTGTCACAGTTATCCATGTACTGATTGCCACAGTCAGATGAATAATAACTCTTCACAAAAAACACTCTGCCAATAATCATGAAGCTGAATGGCAGGTATGCACCTAAGACACTGAAACAAAGTGGGGCAAAAATTTTTTTGCGAAAACTGCCGGGCTCTCCATATATGATTCGGTGATATACTTCTGACACAACGTAGCTGTCTGCAGACCAATAACAGGCATCAAATATTACAATATCGGGATTCTTATTGGATCAGTCGAATAGGGTAACAGTGCCAAGTACAAGCTAAAGCCAGTAATCTTCTGGTAAGCTCAACGTGCGTTGAAATCCAACAAAGAGTCCAGTTTTCCCGCGATAAACCATCGTCTCTAATGATGATATATCGCGGAGGTATTTGATTCTTTCATATGTTTTAATGTAACTTGTTTGTGTTTACGTCAAGCGTTATTCTTGTGCTATTGGCGTGACCCCGTTAGATTGGGTCAGTGGTAACTCATGCACACCCCACTACAATACATTTGCGATGTTTCTGAAAACAGCATTATTTTGCCACACAACCGTCGTGCAATCAAACAAGTAGCCTGGCGTTGCACTGGTTTGAAAAGTACTCTGGTACCTGAGGTTTTCCAATTTTTTCCGGGTACTGATTCATTCTGACTGCGAGAAAAGAACGAAGGTTTCCATGCCACAGGATATAACTCTGAATGCCACATCGGCCGTCCGTGCAGAACATTTGAAGCACGGTAGGGAGAGTAGTTCGTCATCGGAATTAAAAGAGGCTCCCTATCAAGCTACGAGATGGACGACGGCGCGGCGCGGGTAGTGACGTGTTCCGCCAGCAAATTGAATGCAGTCTGACCAACCTGACGTGAACAAATTACGGCGTTTTAATTGGAGGCCACGGGAACTAATGGAGCGGGAGCGTATTGCGTGGCGGTAATGGGGTGGCTAGATTGGACGTGGGCTTGGTTCAAGAGAGCAGGATCAGAGACAGGCGTGCCAACTGCGCGGTGTTGCCACGTTGACCGCTGCTGGGATTGCGATTTGTGACAACACACTACACTCACACGCTGACTGCATTCGAACAAGTTTCAGCCCATAGCCGCACACGCGCTATAATTTCCGCTCCTATACTGTCGCTTCTGGTCAGCAGATACATCACTCTGCTAACAATAATAATAATAATTATTATTATTATTATACGACTGTATTAATGACGCAGTTAGGCGTTATCACCTTGTCTTACACTAAACCATAAGAATTTCTGTCTACAATTTTGAATGTTGCCACGCTAACCTAATGTAAACAGGAAAAAAAACTTTTTATTTCCGAAAACCTGGTACGAAAAAAAAATCAAAAAACTTCCTCCTGAGCTTTTAGTAATTTTTAATTCGTTGTAACATACTATCACTGAGAAAGTTATATTAAATCATCATTAGAAAATAAATAAGTAATAATATTAATTGTAAAGATACAACTTTCTAAATCACGTTCTATTTGCTAAGTTTCTCCCGGAGTGATTGAGACAAAGCGTATTACTGTTTTTTTTTAATTATTCCTACATTTGTATGTGTCAATACCTCAAGTTATAATGTTTTCCACTGAGATAGTAAATAATAAATATTAATTATACTATGGTTCATTTCTTAATTTCATTCAATTTCAAATAATAAGAAATAATAAACCGCCAAAAAAGGCAATTTAGAGACATACAGTTGGTTACTACGACCGTCTCAACAATGGCATACGTGTTCAAAGAAGGTATTTTGTGGCAAAAAGAGTAAAAATATTAATGTTTATTTATAGGGCTTTTTATTGCCCTGGTTACGTTTTTGCGATCTTCACTGCAGGCATTGTAGTGTAGGACAAGCGTGGATTCGACTGAAAATTTTTCTTTACGAGTTTTGTTTAAATCACCAAGAAGGTACAAGTACAACAAGAATTATTTCGTTAAAAAAAATTGCAATTAAAATATCACAAGCAGTTTGAAACGAAACGGCAACGTCATAGAAACGGTCTTTAGAAAATTTCGTTCAGATGTTATGTTTGCAATGTTTTGTTGACGTGAGATAATAATGACAAAGAAGTTGATTTCCAAAGCACCCTAGCTCCCAAATCTAATTTTTTAGGATAAATAAAAAAATATTCGTAATAAACGATTAGGTATTAAAGAATACCTATACTATTTAAATATCCACACATTTAATCATGTATTATTTTAAGAAGCAACAATTTTATGTAATAAGCACGGATATACGACTAAAATACAAATGCCTTTTAAAAAAATTTGTTTAATTTGTTTTACGCACGTCTGCTTGCCTTGTTGTATCAGTGATTTAAGACGCTGCACTGTCATAGTAACGTAGTTTAATATTTAGATGCCCTTGAAAAAGGCGACTTTACAAACTTATAACTGGATTTCACCTGATTTCATTATATGAAATTATGGTATTTTGAAATGTTACGAACGAGTATTTTTATCTAAGTTTCCTCGTTTATGACATTAGGATGTCTTCTGATTCAGATACACAACTCAGCTCGCTAAATAACTATCGCACAGAAATTCGCTATTATAAGGTTGCATAATACCTTATAATTGTGTACGAAAGCACATGTATAAATCAGCAAATTATTTGCCTTAGTTACATATCCACCTGCAAATCTGCCCAAATACCGAGACAGAATAATCAAAGGGAGGGGCGTGTTCATACAATGCCTCCACACGGAAGCAACACATTTTACATCTGTTGCAAACCTACGAGGAACTTAGTGTGATATCAGTAAAACACATACTAAAGGTACGTGTCATTTCAATTTACTAACACACTAAAAAGGAATACTGTACAATCGTTGTGGCGATCCACCCGATAATATAAATTTCTGATTCCAGTAGAGTATAACACCAGAGGTTCTGCATGAATCTTTTGTAGCAACAGTGTAATTTGTTAAAATCGGGTGACTCTGTAGGCCAGACAGAACCACGGATGACAATCCATCGACCAGGGAATTTGTTTTTAAGGTAGGTTCCAATTATTTCCCCGCGATGAGCCAGGGGCACCGTGCTGATACCAAAGTTCTTGTCTTGCTTGATATTGAATCTTCTCCAGTAGGCCTACATGGTAAATCGTTTCCTGCAGGGACACACAGCACCTGTGACTGTTCAGACAGTGTGAAATCAGGTGGAGAGAGATTTTGGTCAGCGCTAAACATAGAGGTCTTTAGCGCCGGTGAGGGGTGACATGATGTATGCAGCAGCACCGGATTGAAAGGATGGGGGAAACGGGAGATCCCCGAGAAAACCCGCCAGACAGCATTATCATCCGGCACGATTCCCACAAATGCGAAAATCCGAGAACCGACCCCGTCGGGAATCGAACCCGGATCGCCTTGGTAGGAGGCGAATGGTCTGACCATTTGGCCACCGCGGCCCCTGAAATCAGGTGGAAACCTAATCATATATCACTAGTTAAACAATTCCATACAATGACATCGGATCGATGCTGGTCACAACGTACAAAATTGTTGCATTAGTATTAACATCTGACCATCTGGCTGTTTTATAAATGTCCCGTCCACCACCTAAATAAATACTCTTAAGCAACCAGAATGGTACCTTTAGAATCAAGTACCGCCTTCTGTTTCCAAAAGAAAAATTTAGTAAACTGATCTCGCATGAGAAATTCGGCTGGTCCGTGCACTGTATCATTTGCAAATTAAGTGATTGCGTCACCTGTTCGTGTATACCTTATCAACGTAACGTTGTCTAGCGTTTGCATGCTTGCTACGAAGGGTGTTCTTATGGTACTTTCTGTAGCATTGGTTCGAACAATACGCAATGTTCTGAAATTTTAGGATTCGGCTAGAATAAAGAGTCAGTGACAAAATTACATTATGAGATAATGGCAGGTGTAATGTTTTGGAGTGATTTGTTTTTGTTTTATTTTACGTCCCTCTCATGTGATTTTTTCTTAACGCAAATAAATAGTAACTACTTACATTACACAAATTAATAATATTTACTGTAATCACAAGATAAAGTAGCAGGTGTTTATATCATAGTGGTATCAGCATAGATCCAGACAAAAATTCATTACTTGGTGAAGAATTAAGAAATCGGTTCAAAAATTGGCGTGTGTCTTTTATGGATATAATGGAACACGGTAAACTGTTTAACGTAAGGAAGTTCTTAGCTTACTCAAGTTTTCATTCCAGCCAACTTCTCAATTATATTGAAGCTCAAAATTTTCTTTCTTTATACCACGTGATCATTCTGCAGCAATTGACGGTAAAGTAAAGTAAATATTGTTAATCTACATTCTGTATGTATATCACACTCTATAAAAACGTTGTGCTGGTTTTACATTTGTCTCCTTTGCATCATAAATGATATTGGATGTCTTTGAATTCGGGTCATTAATAATGTCAAATACGCCAAACTGTTCTCAACACTTCTAGTTGTGGGACAGGTGTCGGACGTGTTGCATACCCACCGAGACACATTCGAAATATAATTTTTAATCTTTTAATGTAACAATGACATATCTCACTAACATTCCAGACGCCCAACACACCGCGATGTGTAGGTATTAAATGAACCGTGCTCGGATTTTTTTTAACTATTTGCCCAAAAGCCGAGAAAGAGGGAAGTTATGTCGCTGTCAGCTTTCGTCGTGTACCGCCAACATGCAGGATAATGTGTTGACGATTCGCACAGCTATAAACTTACTATCTTTGCAATCAGTAAGAATGCCACTATTTGCTAAAAACAAAGTATTTGATCTAGAAAAACTGTTTTTAATATTTTAGTGTACCAAATACTTCGTTTATATTGTAGTTAACGTTCTTTATTTTCTGAACTTAAAAAAAGTACGTTGTTTTATGTCTTCACAACTTTAAGCACGTAGACTGCGGCATCATAAATCAACGTGAATTTTTCCATGTCAGTAAATTTGTTTGTTTTCGTTAGGTGAATGCAGCCGTAACCTTGCGAATTTTACTGTGACAAGCAGTCATGCAAATACTAAGTATGCTACATAATATGAAAATGTAGACCCTTATTACGTACAAAATTTAACATTATTTCTTATTGTTTCTGACGTTGGCGATAATCAATTGTGATACGTTACTACAAACATTTCTTTGCTGTCTTATTTCTTTTCTCTATGTCCTTCATATTTCAGATACCCAAGCATGAAAACCAAACGTTTCTGTAAGTGGATTTCGTAAAAAGAAATACATATATATATATATGATCGTGGAATGCCTAGCTACTTACCACCGAGTCTTGTGATGATTCCTTTACGTCCTGTAGAGTGTCGTTATAATTTCGTCTTCTTTTCCGATTGTATTTTCCCGGTGGCAGCCGGTGCGAGTGTCCGACAAAACACGTCCTCTGAAATCCTCTCTGAGCTCACTGCAGGCGACAAACGGGAGGCCTGCTAATGGACGTCCAGGGAGACAAGCTCTTGCAGAGTAAAATCCTCTCTAGTTGTTTTTGTTCCCTCCTCGGCGTCCGCCTCTGGCAATAAGGATCCTCAGCCTTCACCCCCTTCACTGCACCAGTTAGCTGGGCACCCACCCACGCCTGCCGCACACACATACACATATATGCCTGTGTGCAAGCTCTTGTCCTGAACCCTGGACAGACAAACCTCCCACCGCTTGCCGTATTTTCAGGTCAGTTAAATGGAGGCGTGACATAAATTAACACTGAAATCCTCTATTAAAAAAATATCAGAAAAACGACCCATCATACTGCGCTTCTTATACCTAAGTAAGCATAAATGGTCTGCCATTTATGCCAGTGAGGCAATAATAATATTGAAAAATTAAGCTCCATTAGTCATTAGGATAAAAAACATCATTTACTCCGAAACGTGTTTGTACTTTTATAACGAAAAACCTTGGAAAACCTATTGCCAAAGACAAGTCCTTTTAAACAACAATCGGCTGTATTTTAATTTAATACAAAATATGTGTACGTAAAATTACAATGTGAACCATAGTGCTTGTACTTGCAATATGGTAGAACAAACTATCAAGTACTTATTTCGTGAAAGTGAACTTAATTTTGAAGGGAACGTAAAATTATTTTATGTGTAACAATAGTGACGGAAAAGTTTTGGACCCACCAGGATGCGAACTAGATAACCGCGCACGTTACCACTTGAACAACTGTAATGATCAATTACATGCTGTGTTTTGTATGTATTAAATGTACAGTGCAATTCAGTGACTTTTATATTTTAAGTATTGCAGCATGTAATTGATATACATATTCAATTTATAATTTCTAGCAACTAGCATTCTGACACTTTATAAAGATTTCCTAAGTTTTCTACAAAAAATTAATCTTTGTAGTTTGGCAAACATTTATTATTGTAGGAAAATAGTTGTACTTGTAAAAAATTTTTGTAAGTATTTTTGTGATATTTATAAAAAAAATCGTAGAGTATGTTTATGATTCCAAAGAGCAGATATTTGCTTGGAAAATTAATCGCAATTTATGAATTTTAACGCTACATTTACTTGGCTGTTATTTAGTAAATTAGAAATCGCCTTATTTTATTAACATGCTTTTCTGTGATTTTATAAACCAAAAACTCGGATCAGTTAGGTTTCATCATCTGTTTTTAATTAATAAGTCAGTAATGCAGTAACAATAAGCGTGAACGCTGAAGTTGAATCAAAGACGATGGAATAATTTATAGGTTATGATGTAAATGTTTCTATACCTGCAGTTGTCTAAATTTCTAGCGATACTGTCTGCGGACAAGCTAACTAAGCTAAAAGTACTTGTTTTCATCGCACGTTAATACATTATTAACATTAGTGAGCAAATTCAATCACTTATTGCCGAAGTCATTAGAACCATCAGCCCCAGTGAACGATAATGTCGCATCCTTCACAACACTTGTGAATACAATGTTAGTAGCGTAAAGGATTTTTTTTCAATTCTAGAAACAATTGATAACTTTTGTTTCGAAGTGTTCAGAATTTTTTTATTAATGGGTTTTGTATTTAATATTTTGAAACATCAAATCTCAGATATTAATTAGGCGACGTGCCCTCTCTCCATAGTCAGTGAAAAGTTGTTACCACCTTATTCAAACATTCTCTATTGACGGACCGTGTGGAAACAACTTGCTTTTTTATTTCACTTGGGATTAGTGCTTGATAAGGGGAACTCTCGTTTCTCCGCCCATTCCTTCCGGCGTTGCCACATGCTCACCAAGTTGACCTACGTCGACTGTCAGGAACTCCACTTCTGTATATGGACATGTTTTATACCAATAAACATTAAATGAAGAACTACATATAGCGGGAATCAACCACGGCCTGACAAATACTAACTTCTTACTTCCCCGATGAGTAATCTCGGGAGTTTTCCTGTTTCATCGCTACTTTTATGTCTACTAGCATATTGAATTACCATTAAACGAAAACTATTTTTGACAGTAGTCTTGCTTAATAAAGTGTTTATACCGAAAATCAACAAAGCAATATATATATGAATGTTCGTGTTGGACAGGTTAGGCAGATAATTTCGATTAATTTTGTTGTTTTGGTTAAATATTCAGAAAAATTTGCTTAGAATTTTGATTTTACTAAACTTATGAAGAACATAACATTGAAGTGAAAAACACCACAAAAACATTAAAGATAAGAAAGGGATAAAGTGGGGTAGCGGCAGAATACAAGGCTGGTGGAGGAAACGGACAGTAAATAATTACGAATAGTGTTCCTACACGTCTTAGGGAGCAGTCAAATATGTACTGATTTTAAGAGTTTCGTGTATTGAACATGCTCAAATGTTGATGTCTTTACAAGTGTAAGTGTCTTGAAAGTTCTATACTGTCTATGCGTATAAAACTTCCATTATTGTTCAGTAATTTTTTTTTTTACAGTTTGGGCGTATCAAAATAAAATAACAAGTCCGACACGTTTTCAAAATTAAAAAAAAAAAAAAATCTTACCGAGTCCACAAGTTTGCGAAGAGAATAGTCTGACAACACCATCACCGCGTCCCCTTGTGAAGGATAAAATAATACGAAAACAAAATCACATTCACGAGTCTTAGATACAATATGTTTTCTCGGGAAAGCAACATCTTGTTGCTCTTACAACGTAAAGAATTTTATGCATTGGTGATTTAAAAATCCAATTTCTGGGAACTGTAAGTTAACAAAATTTGGATTTTGAAAGTATACGTTTTATACGGTTGAAGAATTATATAATTTATATTGTTTTCCTTATATGAGTCAATGTGACTCTTCTGCTGTAATTTACATGCTAGCTATATACGAATGTTTGTACGTAAACATAAATAAATTTTAAAATACAAAAAATATTCTACTTTAGACATTAATTAATTTATCCAATGAGTGTGCGCGTGTTGTGTGTAAATATTTATGCACCATGATTGTAGACTTCTCCCTGCATGTTTTAAAATAAAACAAAAAAAGAATTATACGGTACATGAGGGATATATTCCCAGTATTTGGTGATACATTTCAAGCCATTTAAAAATGAAGAACAAGTTCAAAATCCTTACAGAAATCTTCTCAGAAATAATGTCAGTATTGCTTACATTTTATCTTCACATTCACAATTAACAAGCTTACAAAATACGTTTGAAAATACGGATTGCAAGATTATGCAGCGTAAGCTTCTGGATTTGAGTTCCAGAAATTTCCGTAGACTATTGTCACATAGTAGCTAGTGGAGTGACCTTTTTAATACATCTGCCATGTAAGTGCAGCAGTCTATTTACTTCCACCGAAACTGTAGATGCTGTTTGTGCTTTTTGAGCCACGCCCAAGGTTAGTTAATGACTTGTTGCAGCTGCCATCTTCAGGAGTCGTGCGGACAAACTGACAGGTGTCAAAGATTCGGGATCTCATTTACCCGGTCTGACATAATTTGGAATCTTAAATAATACTGAGGTTTTTCTTTGTTGTAAATTTTTAGAATTAATTATATTCAACTATAATTAGGGCAACGAGCAGAAAGAGTTTTGCCCCGCTTTGTTTTAGTGCCATATGTGCACATCTGCAGTTCTTCTTCATGGTTATTGTAGCGTGTGTTTGTGTAGTTACGTTTCTCATTTTACTGTGCCAAATAGCAATAAGTATAGACCTGAACAATTCGCGTTTTCGTTTGGCCCCAAGCTGTAATTCCAGCAACTGTGAGTTCGTACCACTTTCGCAATTGGCCCGTGACTTGTTTGATACATATTGGAAGTGTCTTAGCCAATAGTACAGAAGCAACTAAATGCAGGTCCATATAACTGCGTCATCGAGCAGCCAGTGAGCAGATCATGTCTGCTTGAATACACACATGTTCTTGGAGGCTAGCCTACACGTCAGTGAAGCCGCAAATTTTTCCCGTCTCTAACAATAAGTAGAGGTACGTAAATTTCGCAGATATATTCCAGGTCAGGTTGAACGCCAAGTATGTATACTTCATTGTCATATCTGTGACTTGCTGGCGGCTGTTACAAACGCGTTTGACTACTGCCAGCCAGTAGTAAATAAGGAAATAATGCGGAGTGCTATCGCTTGCTACCTGCTTGTACGGTTATAAGCCAATAGATAATTTGTTCTGGCCATTGGGTGTATAGGACTGACAAATCTAGGCTGCTGCCAGATAAATCCGCGAAATTGACGTACCTCGAACAATGAGGTTACTGCAACACGACAAGTCTGTGATTTGCGGGTTCAACGCCAAGATACGAGAGATAAAACATCCAGTTACTGACTATGAAGCAGAACTGCAGATAAGCACCAAAGTCTTTGAAACAAACTGAGGCAAAATTATTTTCGCGAAAAGCTCGTGGCCATAATAATAACATTATAGCGTCTTATTCGGCGAGAGGACTGTAGTTCCGTATGTCGAATATGTTATTGTTTTGATAGCGACATAGTAAGGCAAGGAAGTGATGAAACACTGGAGGACATTGATTTGACTCCCGTTCCAGTAATACTAGTTTTTTTTTCTTCTTAATTTCTTCCGATGTCAAAGCGGGCGGATGTCTGAATGGTTACCTTCAAAGAGACTTTGGTCGCAATTTGTATGATTTGTTGGTGTCCGAGCTGTTGGTTCCGCCTCTAGGGACCTCGCTATCAACGATTATGCAAGGGGTCTGCCTAGATAGGCTGCGTTTGTGTGTGTGACACACTACATCTACTGAGCTCTAAGGGTGACGCTAACTGGCATATGAAATGGCCTTTACGGACGTTTCTGTGCTTTTGTTTTAGGGCACAGGTTGGTGTTTTCCCAGATGGGGAAGTTTTAGGAAGCCGTTTGAAACCAATTTGAGGGCCTCAAAATTTAAATGTTTATAGCGACATAGTTTGAAGTGTGTGTTCGTTCAGTTGGTAAACACGTGCAATGCACGACGAGTAGCATCAGTCAGAGAATGAATAATTGCATCTCACTGCGACACATTGCAAACACAGGTAAGGAGTCCCCTTTATCTCTGTCGCCTCCACAACTACTGTTGCGTTATTGAGGGGAGGGGGAGAGCCACGAAGATGTAGTGGACAGACAACTCGCCTCCCGCCATTGCGATTATGATTAGATCCTGGTGAGGACACTCCACAATTGTAACGTGGGTAATGTCTTGGTCAATGGGTTTTTGCAGGGTAGTCACGTTTCCCTTATCCGTTCATTCTACCGCTGCTCCATACACACCGTACTTTACCCTTACCAACGCCCTAGATTTAGAATGCTGACAAAAACCTCTTCACCACCGTTCAAGACCTTGCTGTAAAGCTGTAACAAAGATGTATCTACGCCAATATATTTTATAGAACGTTGCAAAACTACGTTTGAAAATTTTAATGGAAATATTCCCACTTCTAGAGGAAAAAATAATATTGTATGAACAGATGTTCGAACCATGACAGTTTCTGTACTATACATCCTGAGGTTGCTACACGATACAGTGGAATTATACTACACAGAATGCGTAAACGAAAAAAAAAAACTGTGGTTTTTACAAAATATTTTGTGGGTATTTACCCTGCAAAATCTACTTAATGGTTGCTACAACAACATTTTGCTATCACCACTATTTCCTACAAAATTTCTCTTTCAGCGTACCGTCCACTCATCTAATATGTATAGTAGCTGCGATGACGTTCCACAGCAACATGATCCACGCCATATGCTATACACGGTACGTCATGTGATGTGAACTGTATTTGACGGACCAATGACCACATAATATATCGTGTTCCTCAATACGTGAGGAATATTTACAAAAATATTGACATGCAAATTTGCGACAGCCTTTATAAGGGGCGACTTTAATTTTCGGAAATTGAGTCTTACAACTGTAAAATAAAAAAAAAAAAATACTATATATCGGTAGTGGACTACCTGCATGACGCTGTGTGTAAAATGGACGGGGCGTTATATCTAGAGTGAAATAGATGATAAGACGACCGCTGCTGAATTATTGTCAGTAATCCCAGGGGAAATCACTCGCCTTCAACAGTCGGGTAACAGATAACGCAGCGAACAATGTAGCACTTCCACAACTATTAGTTTTAGATGTGCTTCTACATCTCTGCCATCAACAAGATTTTCATATCATTGGATAAATTTCACCATTCGAGTATCGTTCATTTTTCATCGGAAAAAGACAGAACGTTTTAAACATAATTATTACAGATAATGTATAAAATGTTAAAACGAATGCATATTACTGACTTTTAAGTGACAGGTAAATAATGAATTATATTAATATCGAACACTGCAAGAGCCTAGTAATTCGTACAAATTGTGTTTTTTATTAGTTGATAAGAGTATTTAGAAAACATAAGTTGACCCGTATCTACAAACATTGTCTAAAACTAGCTGTAATAATATAAATGTTTTTCCACTTAAATTTTAGTGTATTTGGGACACAGTGAACTCGATAAGGACCTTGGAGTTCACGAGCATTATGCACGACTCTTGCTTGCTTACTCGTTACTATATTGCTTCTAAACGCAAAGTACTTAACGTGTTTATGAGTGTACGTTTGTATTCTTTCCCTCATTTAATGTGCTTTTGTATCAATGTTTGTAAGCGTGTCATTTAGGCCTGTCTGCGGCAATCCTTGTGTGAATATATGGCAATACTTAGGTATGGGTTTATGCATTAATGTGTGTAGGTTGTTTACCGTAAAACATGCATTAAAAGACTTTGCATTATGCGTACCCTTTCATAAAATTTGTTTTATTACGACTCCACAAGTTAACTTTCTATGACAATTGAAACACGCTGTGATTACTAAACTAACAATACTTTACACTAACAATATATATATATATATATATATATATATATATATATATATATATATATATTACGTGCAATGATTAAATGAGTAAGTCTCCTAAACTTGCTTATTTCACCGTCTTTCTACGTACATATGTAGTCGATATTGTACGGGTTACTAATATATGAATGTATTTAGGCACACGACCATACACGTTGACTCACAATGTGTGTAACGTTTGTCTAGGACTAGTATGACACTGCCAGTGGAACATCAACTGCTAATAAACATGAGGTCCGAAACGATTCGTTACGTTGCTACTGGACGTCAAATAATGATGCTGGGCAGTATATTTAAGCGTCATGTGATCTGATGATTCAAACTAATAATTAATGCCACCCAGCAGTTGGTTACCAAGATAAAACAAAGTTATTCAAAATGGTGGCCTCATATACCAGAGAAATGAATGTTCCATGTAAAAAATACACAATGGCGAGGTCAATGGGAATGTAGTGCGCACAGTGTAAACTCGTTCTGAACAATCTAAAGATGTCCAATCGTTAAATCGGCTGTTCTGGACGTGTCATATGTAGGACCATGAACTTTTTGCGAAAATAATTTTGTCGCAGCTTGTTTCAGTGCCTTATGTGCGCATGTGCAGTTCTGTTTCATAGTCAGTGATTGGGTGTTTTAACTGTCACGTATCTTGCGGTTCTATCCGCAAATAACACGCAGCAGTAACCATGCTGTGGTTGGCTCAGTCAAATGGGAGAACTCACTTCACACAGACACGCTGCCAATGACTACTAAGCGGAGCTGTAGATGTGCTCGTAAGGCAATTAAACAAACTGGGGCAAAATTCTTTTCACGAAATGTTCATGGCTTTAATTATACGGAAACTTACGGCAGGTAACCTATATAACTACATACTTATAAGCACACTAGAAAACATATTACTAGTTTACGATACATGTTTAACAGCAGTTCTTCCTCTATTGGCCATCTACTACCAGCCGTACAGAGTTGTCACAAATTGTGAACCATTGTACTTATATATTAATAACTATATTGTGCAGACTATTAACAAAGATTCCAGTCTTCACTCGTGACAGTTAGGTTACCGATAATAAGCTTAGTTTAAGTAAATCATTCCCTATTCTCAGATACTAAGTGAAAGCCGCCAAAACATAGTGTCACATTAATATATATATTCTATAAATAATTTTCGTATTTTTAAGAAAATGAATTCACGCAATTAGGAAATCTTAATAATTATATATATATTTATTTAGTTATATGTCTCTTCGATGGCAAGGTCATCAGTGACGGTTAAACAAAAATTTTCACAAGGGGCAGGAACTGGCTGAAGAGAGTTTGTCATGTCATTTGCTAAGAAACCGTCCCAGCATTAGCCTAGAGCGATTTCAGAAAACCATTGAAAACCAAAGATTTCAGACGAGATTCGAATTCGTGTCCTCGAGAAGGTGAGTCCGACGCGAAACCGGTGCGCCACCGTTCTTGATGTTAGAACTATTTGGAAACAGACAGCTCGTTTGCTATTAATTAACATACGTAAGTATGTAAGTATAGATTGCTTTTTAGTGGACTTACGCAGTATACATCCTCCCGAATACTTACAGGTAATGCATTTTAATATATAATAGACAAAATAATTTATAAGGTACGTGATATTACGCTATTACGTATCTGTCCTCTCGCATGTCAATAACAAATGTTCTGAGTGAGTGAGTGAGTGAGTAAAGAGATTTTGGTCAGCGCTTAACATCAATTGCCTTAGCGCTGGAAAGGGGTGATATGACGTGAATATGGATTAGCGCCGGAATGAATGGGCGGGCGAAACGGGATATCCCTGAGAAAACCCGCTGACCAGTGGCATCGCTTGGCACGATTCCCACATGCGAAAATCCGGGGGCCGACCCGGCCAGTAATCGAACCCGCATCTCCTTGGTGGGTGGCGAATGGTCTGACCGCGGCCCCCGCAAATGTTCTGAGGTGAATGTATTTTAAACAAAATTATTTATCCTGCACAATACATTTCTTTCCATCTTACTGCATTTTAAATACGCCACAGCTGGCTTCACACAGTGTGGCAATTTCCTCCAACGCTTCAGGCAATCCACGCGTGCTCTGTCAACTCGTTAGCATATAGAATGTCAGTAACGATTAAAATGCTAATGACCATGGTTTTTCTAATCGTATTTCCGAAGATCGAGAGAACTTTTTTTCTTTACGGCATCGACTACAAAACGAGGCATTCTTCTTTCGCCCACAAGGCAAAGTTCCACAGACTGCGTTGCTTTAGATGTAAACGAGAAACATTTTTCCATGAGGCGATGGAAATTTTTACACGTAAAGTCTGCAACGGGGAAGTGCATTTTAAGTAGTCGCTTTTCGCAATACAGCCAACTTGTTTTGCTTTAAAGCGGAAAAAATCCGAGGTATTTACGTCAAAACTTTAAAGTTTTTTTTACAGAAATCTGATTCAGTAAAATGCTTGTATCTTCGTAGTTTAAGAAAAGCTGTTCTACTTTGCTTTAAGCTATCTGAAAAACATAGTTTACATAAAAGGAACAAAATTCAGAGAAAATTAGGTTTACAATAGGGAATTTTAAGGAAAATGATAAGAAAATTTCAATTCCGATAAATATCGTGAATAGTTTTCAGTGATATTAAGTTTTGTGATGAAGTCTTAAAATATATGATCGACGCTTTTGTACGAGAACATCAATAACGTTACAGTATAATTGAACAACAGACCGTATTTTAAATGAAGTGTTCTAATATTTGTTACATTTTGTAGTCTTGAAGCACTGGCTGATAAACACACCAAAGAAAGAAAAAAAAAATGTTTTCGTATATTTCTTTTTCTTTCTTTTAACGGTGAGCGTAAATGCTAAGCTTGATGTTTAACGAATGCTGATAAACTAAGCGTGAACATATAAACGTGTATTGCTTGTGAAATAAAGATGATGTGGTTGGCGTATTGCATATCCTAACTAATCGCCAGACACATATAACTTGTTCACTGCTTAGTTTCATACAGAAATTAAGCATTTATCAACAATTTCTATCTTCAAAAAGTTGAATTACCATGCATATATGTTCTTATTACGTTATTTGTTCCTTATCCTATCAGGGTTCCTTCCTTCAGTATGTAGTATGTCTCCATTACTTAATGTTAACTTGTATTACAAACGTATAATATTTGGTCATTTGATCTGTTACTAGATTTTGGCTTGTCATTGGATCATTTGTCTTACTGCAAGATAAGTATCATTTTCATTAAATGTCTTATAAGTGACGCCACTCTCAATTTATATTACAAAGGGGGGCTTCTGAATGACAGGTACAAACGCTGTGAGGTGAATCCCTAATCAAAAAGTTAACCCGTTACAGTTAGGGATAATATTAGTAATCCTAGGCGTATTTTAGCGGTTGAATTGTTAGCGGATTCTGTCAACAAGGTATTTTAACGCTCCTGTTTACAGCAGTGTTTGCAAAAGTGCTGCAAAAAGGTTGAGGGTGTTTGCACGTTTCTGGCAACCGATGCAAGAGGTAGGTTACAGGGTTTGTTCAAAGGATGGTTACATTTACCGTTATTCCCTATTTTATCTCGAAGTTATTTCGAAGCAAAATTACGCAATATAAATTTTTATTTCATGCAGCCTCGTAATTCTGTTTCCTTTTACAATTTATTATGTTGTAAACGTAAAGAAATGTGACTTCAGTCTATTTTCCAACATACATTTTCATGAAGAATGTTTTGCTTTAACAGTTCATTTATATTACTGATAAGGCATTGGCAACCACATTATTTCGTAACTCCACGGTGGTAGCCATTTCTATTCACTGAATTATTGCATTTTAACGATCAGTTGTACATGCAAACACTTTCCGTAAACACTTGCTTACAACTTGTGAACAATTCAGCCTCCAAAATACGCCTATAGCTGTCTTTGTACTTTGACGTCATGGTGATAGATATTACTGCGGAAGAAATTTTACATCAAACCTTCATTACTATTTTAAAACATTAAGAGTGTAAAGAAATGCACCTTTTTTATTTTTTACATCAAACATTGATTCCAGTGTTTTCAATGATGTATTATCACTCTGTACTGAATTTATAGTACGATTGTTTATTTCTGTAGCTCGATTAATTGAAAATTATATTCCGAAAAAATAAATACTGGCATTGCATTAATAACAGATCCCATGTTTCTTACGTGGTTGTTAAAATTAACTACTTTGGAAGCAAGTTAGTAGCCAATAAGCTTTGACACACTTATTCCCGCCATTTATAACTCTCAGCGCGTCTTTATAAAAATAGATGCAAATAAACTTTAACCTTATTTTGAAAACTTTTATTTTCTTAGGGCACCAACGTAACTAAATTAATAGTTAGGCCCAAAATCAAACGAGGCTAATTTACTTAAATATACTGTCCCAGTCAACTCCTTTATAATGGTTGGTTTACTATTAATTTCCCACAACATAATGCACCGCCTGTATAGACAGATTCGTAAATATCAAAGCTCCGCCTTATTTCTAATCAATACCGTGTCTGCTCTTCCCCTACACCAATGCCATTTATCATCTTTATACATAAAATGAAGTGTCCTGACACACTCACTCACTCACTCACTTTTCATTAACGCACAGTCCAAACCACTAGACCTAGCACCATGAAATTTTGAGAGATCTTTCCCCTTGGCCCGTAGGCACCCATTAAGAGTGGATTTTCGAAATTCGATAATTAAGGGGGTGAAAAGGGGTGAAATGTGTTTTTGAAGAAACGTCGATAGTGTTCGAACCCGACGGCATATCACCGTGATTTTTACTTTAATAGGACACTCATTAAATTGCATATTACCTATTTTAAGGATTTTTCGAAATTCGATGTTTAAGGGGGTGAAAAAACCGTAAATTTGTTTCCGATTAACTATCAATGGCTATCGAACCCTTCGGGATAGAGATTTGGTATTCACTTCTAGATGTTGCTTACGTAAATACCCAAAAAGGGGTTTTAGGACTTCTTAAAATTCGACTCCTAAGCAGTAAAAACGGACAAAATGTGTTATTTATGAATCGTCTATATTACTGAAACACAATGGACTATCTCTCGTGATTTTTACTTAAATAGGTTACGTATACAAATTTATATTACATGGCTCTAAGGCGTTTCGAATTTCTTTAATTAAGAGGGTGAAAATACGTGAAATGTGTTTTCGATTATTCCTCTATATCTACCGAACCAATGGAAAATTCGAAGTGCTCTTTGCTTTAGATTGGTGCTTTTGTAAATATCCCATATACCATTAAATATATTATCCGAACTCGGCCCCAAAGAGGTTATAAAAGGGTACAATATACTTTAGATTCACAATCGATATATATCGATTCAATTGATTTTTATATAGCGACGTGATTTTTGTTTAAGAGTGATGTTTACTCAAATACCTGAAAAGTGATTTCACAAATTTTTGAAATTCCCCACCTAAGGAAGTGAAAAGGGGTGAAAAATTATAAAATGTGTTTTTAATTAATCATCGATATATCTTGAAACCAACGGACTATTGTCATGTTCTTCACGTCCAAGAGACACCAGTTAGTATTCTAAAACGTGGTTCCAGGGTTTTTCGATATTCACTCTCCTAGGAGGTGAAAAGACCTGTAATGTGTTTTAGATGAATCCTCGATATCGATGGAACCCATGGAGAAAAAATGAAAATTTTTGTTTCAGGGTGATGATTACAAAAATTATCGCAAAACAGATTTTAGAATTTTTTAAATTCGAGCTTTCAGAACTGTGCAGGGAACATTCGTGTTTTTTAATATATGATCGATTTTGATTGGACTGAACGGGCTACCGTCATAATTGTCACTTCAATGGGATACTTATACAAATGTATAAGATGTGAAATTAAAGTATTTCGAAATCCTACACCCCAAAAGGTGAAAAAGCGCAAAATTTGTTTTCCATCAACCCATGATATCTTTCTAACCAGTAAAAAAATATTTAGGTGTTTTTTGCGTCAGAGTGATGATTACATAAGTATTTTAAAAAATTATATGTAATTTTTTTTTTTGCTTTATGAGATAACTTGATTATCTTAATACATAAGAAGAAGTGTCCTGACACACTCAGTCATCAAAGCACAGCCCAAAACAATGGACCTAGAACCATTAAATTTTGAGAGAAGCTTCCCCTTGGCTCGTAGGCACCCACTAAGAATGGAATTTTCTAAATTCGATAATAAAGGGGGTGAAAAGGGGGAAATGTGTGTTCAAAGAATCCCTGATATCTCACTAGCCGGGAAAGCTATCATAATTTTTTAACTTCATAATATCGCTCAAAAATACATATTGGCGAATTTTTCGATTTTGCGAAATTCGAAAATTAAGGGGGTGAAAAGCCTTAAAACATGTTTTTCATTCATCCGTGATTTCTACAAAGCATTTTCAGATAGTGATGTGATTTTTTCTTTAAAGTGATGCTTAAGTAAATATCTGAAGAGCGCTTTTTTAATTTTTCGAATTTCGTCCTTGAAACCTAAAAAACGTGTTTTACCTAATCCCACTTACCTCCTGAACCAGTGGAAATATTGACATGGTTTTTGCTTTAAAATAAATCTTGCGTAAATATTATAAATTAATTTCAGGATTTTTCGAAATTCGTCCTTGAAAGCTGTTTAAAAAAATTTAATGTGTTTTCAAATAATCATCTGTGCCGCTTATAACCGTTCAGATATCGAAATGATTTTTTGATAAGAATGAAGCTTATGTAAATATTTACCAGTCAAATTCAGAATTTTATAATATTCGAATATTAAGGATTTGAAAAGCAGTAAAGTGTTACGGTGTTCGAAAAAAGAGAATGATCACGGAAAAATAATTCAACAGTTGTTTCTTTTTGCCAACCAACTCATAAATAAAACCTATTTGGACTGTAGCCGGTACATACAAAAGAATTATCACGCCTGCTTTTAAGCATTCACTCAGGTATTGTATAAAATTTGTGTGTGGGAGGGGTAGGGTAACGGGTTCGTATCTCGTGCAAGACTTTGCAATGGGAATTACTATGACATCATACGAGCATATTGCTCGCGCTCTTTACACTGAGCTAAAGCAATTTATGGTTCATTGTTATTGAGTAGGGTAGCTGTTAAATGCCTTCATCACACATTTTATCAAGAGTTACTGTTTACATTATATTTTTCACGCGGGCGAATCCGCAGCCAGGCATCTATTTTATAGACAAAAAGATGAATTATAAACAAAGATATTCTGCAATTAAAGTACGCTCAGCGAAGAGGGCTGTATAAAGCTGTTTGTATTTGTTGTTTTAAAGATACACAGTCAATTAATGCGTAATTATGAGTTAATTACTCATTTTTATAGTACGCGCGGACGAAGCCACAAAAAGGACAGCTAGTGTGTGTGTGTACACACACACACATATATATATATATATATATATATATATATATATATATATATATATATATATATATATATATATATATATATAATGTACGATACTCTCGTGTGTACTGTGGTGTGTGTGTTTAGATAACACTCCCAAAATAGAAAAATTGTAACACACCTACTGAATTCATATACTACTAATATAATTCTTATTTGAACACAACAAACCAATGTCACTGTCTCATTCAAAGAAAAACATTAAAAAATAAGAGAGTTTATTTCACTGCTGTTGTACAAGATTTCAAATTGAATAAGAAAGTTATTTAAATATCTCAGGATAAAAGAAATTTATAAATTTGAAATGTTCCATTTGCCTCGATTTGTAATGTTCATTACCGGTATATAATTCTCTTTTTACAGGGTACTTTTTGAGTTGGATTGTCAGTGTCCAACTACTCAGCATATATATGTAACTTAATATATACTTAATTTATATATAACATTTCATTAAACTTAACGACAGGCATTAACTTAAATGAAATTCAGATTGTTTTATTTTACTTAAACACATTAAATTACAATTACTGAGGGAGCTTCTAACAGGTAACATAACACGACATGTTTCTGAAGCCAGGATAGTCAACATGGCTACTTTAAATCTTGTGTAGTCAGGTTCAAATTTTGAATGATTCCGTTTAAAAACAGAAGGGCCTTAAGTAAGCCTGCACTTGCACAGCTTACATTTTTTTTTGCTGTTTATATAACTGTACTTCAGGTTATTTTATTTAGGAACTTTACATAATTTAAACTTTTAATTTTTTTCCTAAAAAAGTGTGTCACATCTTAAAACATATGCAGCTTCTTCATCAGATGATGGACCAAGAAGGAATAATCCCTAAAATTAGCTCGTGTTACCCTCTAAAACCAGCCAATAACATAAACTTGTACCTCCACATCCACAATCTAAGCTATCATATGCACGACCGCGCATTTCCTGATTTCGACAGCTATATGCTGTTCAACCTGTCACAAGTTAAGATTTCAATTACAAATAAAATAACCTGACTCACAGGATACTAAACTTCAAATAGATCATACCCGCAGAACTGCTTACTTTCACTAATAATAATAATAGGCTAATAATAATAAAGAGCTGATGATCTTTAAACCGCTGAACAAACAGATTTCCTTGAATCATATGTAAGAACACTCTCGATCAAGTCAGAACAAAAAAAAAAAAAACAGTACCAAAATCGGTTCATTCGTTTAGGAGCTACGATGCCACAGACAGACACACAGATGCACAGACAGACACGTTAAACTTATAACACCCCTCTTTTTGCGTCGGGGATTGTAAACAAGGGCGTGCGAGAGGCAAAGATACGATACCCCCCGTCGTCATTACATTATAGCATCCTTCATAAAATATATATGCTACACATTTAAACAAAACAACAGTTTACGATAGCTTGTAAACAAAATAAGTATACATTCTGTGACATGTGAAATATAACCTTTATGTTAAGTGCACTAACGGTAAATTTAACTTGTTTTAAGTCACAAAAATATATTTAACCACTAAAACTTAATTTTATGCTAAATTATTATTTTTAATAGTATTTGTAATATTTTACCGTATTTTTAAAAGCCCCGAAGTAATTTATTTGATATAACAACATGGCAATACTATGCCGAGAACGAGTTACTAATTAATATTAAATGGTTTTATCCAGAATTGTAATTATAGTTAATGTAATACTTTACAATTGCTGATTGTTATTTAATAACTATTTGAGTAATACTTTCGCTAAATTTTTTTTCTTATAATAGTAAACACATTTTCGTTACTTAAATAAAGGATTGGAGAGTACGACTTTGTAATCCTTATTTTCATGTATACTACAGGGACGTTTGGGTGGCTTCTTAGAATGAATGGCGACATAGTATTTTACGCCCTATGTAAAGCGTTTTAATTTGGGCCCATCCTAAAGATAGGATATGGGAAAGTGCCACCAAAAAAAAGTATATATTTTAGGTTCGCCGACCATGTAAGAAGAGGATCGAGCGGTAGGAACCATAAACAGAAATTTATTTGTGAACTTCAAGAACGAAGAAGACGCCGAGATAAGCCATTTTGGCCAGATAAGTGAAATACCAGAACTTTACTTTGTCATTTAAATTGCAACATATTACCACAAATTATTGTGTTTCAAACTATTTTCGATTGATTATGAGTGTATTCGGGATGATTAAGTTAACTTTTTGAGAAGTAACATTATTAATTTTATTAGTTTTGGACATTTCCGCAGGATAATTAGAAAGCTCTTCTCAGAGGTCCTGGGAAAATTAGTATTTGTTATTGAGCAGCCGAGGAAATACCACCAGAGACATTTATTGAAACTGTTATTTGAACCGTGGGGATATTTTTCAAGGATTTTGAGTGCTACTAATTATTTTAACTTTGGATCACGAACTTCAGAAACTGTTTAATTTTAAATGCTATGTTTTAATTTTGAATTTCAGTCATTTTACTCGCCCATTTGTTAACCTTCTCTAAAAGTAAATTACATCCTTTTTGAACTCATAGTTATGTTTCATTTGATTTGTGTGTGTGGTATGTTAATGTGGATAGTAAGGTGTTACCATATATACTACCATGAACGTTAAACACATTAACACTACATATTGAGGTTTTCATAGAATATTAATACATAAACAAATTAGTCACGGACGACGACAATCACCACAATACTTTCATACATTAAAAGATCTGTAGACTTTAACTGATACAAAATAAACACATCACTTCCAGACCAAATTAAACTCGGAGCCGCATGTACGCGCAAAAACGTCTTATTTGTAAACAAACAAAATTGCGTCTTTCTTTCACACTTCGTGATACGGATTTATTTCATAATATTGTCGTTATTTTAAAGTTATTAGGTGTGAAAATAACACTCAGAATAATGAAATAATAATGGAAAAGTTAAAATAAATACTTCTCAAACAATACAAACGATGAAATAAACAAAAAAAGATAATATCTACTGTTTACATGCGAGGTTGTTTATAAACGCTACTATTTTTGGCAATGAAACTTCTCACTTACTATCTGATATATATATATATATATATATATATATATATATATATATATATATATATATATATATATATATATATATATATATATATATATATATATATATATATATATATATATATA
>PNEQ01094730.1:0-23012 GCA_003012365.1 Medauroidea extradentata
TCTCCACAGGCGTAGCACCTTCCTCTAGCACTTCCAATAGCGAACTCTCCTCAAATGTGCCGATTCTGTGCTTTTATACTAGCCCAGACAGTCGGTTATTCCCCGCATTACAGGGGTCTAAAAATAGATATTTCATCATGTTTCGGACATGCTTGCAGTCACGTCGGCCGTCCTCGAAGGGTTAAGACGCAGTTGGGACCGGTATCTATGACGTAGGTTGGGCGGGATTCCCACTATGAGCCACCCGGGCTTTGAATCATCGGCCAGCCCTCAAGGTCTTACGAAACAGCCGCCGACCACTGGCCTCCAGGAACATGGCACGCAACATTATTTTTTTTACGAACCCTTGTGATTTTACCTTGAATATGGAGAGAAGTATATTTGAGACAGTAATTTTGCGAATTTTAAAACATTGTTTTTCAGCCTATTGTTATGTTTTTGTTCTCTAGTGAAACTTAACACTCCAGATAAGGGGGGAAAATCAATCAAGAGCATGCAGGAATTCAATGACAATCAACTATTTATTTATTTATTTATTTATTTTTACAATGTATCCAGAGGCAATTAGGTTACTTTAAACAGTTAATAATTTATTTCAATATCAATGACTGCCGACAACAATAGCTATGGGAAGAGTTAAAGGAAATCCCTAAGAAGAGTTGTATTAACTTACCACTGAATTACTTGTAAAGCTCGGTGCACGTTTTCGGAACCAATGAGAAGCGGCGACCACTCTGGCCCCTCTAACACCTTGCCCCGTCTGTGTCGTCGTCGACGACCACGCCCCTCGCAGCTTGGCCCCCTCGGCTCGGAGGACCGTCGTCTTCAGGTGGTTTCGTTTGCCGGAATCCCCCTCTGCTCGGTCGGCCTCGCTTTTATATTAGGCGGCGCCCTGACGTCACTCGTTGTGCCCACAGCGGCATAGCTAGCTCAGCCTTCGTACTTGTGTTAGACCCAAGGGGTAATTGCATGGATAATAACACTATGCAGCAAATGTAAACTCAAGAGATATACATGACATTAGACAAAAAAGAAAATGAAACCATAAACACGGCGTGAGGTTGCCTAAGTATGTAGATAAGTTTATAGCCAGTTGTAGTGAAAGTATTTATTTAATTTGGAGCTGTGAGAATCAAGATAGCGAGAAGCCTACTAAAACGGATCTACGCAACATAAGTAACACAACAGATAATACTATCGCAAACGAACCTTTTCTTTAAGATGTTTCTTTCTTCAGCCACATGCCAATGTAAACATAGCCATGAAAGTAATAAACAAAAGTAATTTTGAGGCAATAATAAATACAAATTGTTGAATATTATTCTTACTGTAGCAAAGTGTGTGGCTATAGAGAACATGCTAGCGCGAACATTCCCGTGCGCACACAAGGCGTTTTGATCACACTCGTCAATGCACATCTCTGCATGGCGAACGTGGACAGAAGGAAGTTATTTTCACCTAGGTTGAGGTTAATTTCAGAATCTCATTTGCCAGTGATACTCAACAGAGCCTACGTCATGACTGGGAAATTATTTTTTTACCCTTCCTCTAGCTTTACACTTTTCTCTGTACTGTAAGTGTTAGCTACGGATTTCAACTTTAATCGACTCATGTGCGAATACTATTTAACGTGTAATTAAGTCTGTTATTTTATCTAAGGATATTTTTCATTGATGTGTCTGCGGCAAAAGAAAACCCGCGGCTTTCAGTAATAAACATAATTTTCTCAAAAATTTATCATCGAAACGGTTCTTTACTCGCACATCTTGAATAACATCACTAACAACTGTATATAGGTTATTTGAATAAACGTGTATTATTTTACTGAAGTTCAATAACTTTTACTAATGTTATAATTATCTGGACATTGTCAAATTCGTGATAGATATAGTATTATATTTTCTCGATGTGTTGAATAGTTTTAACTTTGACTTTCAGAATCAACCTGTCTCTTCGCCTATAAAATGTTTAACGACATTATGGCTACAACTGCAGCAATAAAACAATAAGGAATTTCTTATCGAATAATTTATTGAGGAATTCAATTAATTCCACTGGCAGAATTAAAGCAGCACACTTCTGACGTATTGTGTTATACGTTAAACACAATCGTAACCAATCCCTCTGCTCAAACTCTTCTCAGCTGCACATTGTTACATTGGTGACCCGCAAGTGACGTTGTTTATTTAGGAACATCCTGAATAGTCTTCTCTCCACATCAGTGCAGAGGTCTCTTAAAGTACGCTTGTCAGATGAGGCCCACGGTATTTTTCTAACCGGCTTGACACTTCGATCTCAGAGAAGAGACAGATTTTTTATTTATTTTTATCATACGGACAATTTAATAAAAAGTGATAAAATAAATTGCAGATAAAATCATTTTTTTGCAAATATTGTAATTATACCAAAATCAAAGATGCAAATTGATGATAATGATAAATTATGGAACTATAACAATAGCATCACGTTAGCTGTTTGAGGATGTAACTCGAATCTATGCGATATATATATATATATATATATATATATATATATATATATATATATATATATATATATATATATATATATTAACGAGAGCGAATACTCTGAAAAAAATTTCGGACAGTTTTGTTACAATTCATGTTTTCTGTGTCATCTAATTTACCAAGAGAAAAAAAATTCTGTACATTTGGTTAGTTAGAATTAATGGTAGTTTCCTTAATTTGATAATTTGCTGAAATCATTGTGTATTTAGTCTCGCAAAAATCTCTTAACATAGTATACACTGTTTTCAACAAAACTGTACATTTTCTTTGTATCTGCTCTTGATTAGTATTAAAAAAAAAAAAAAAACACATTATTGCTGAAGTAGTAGAAATGATGGATCATGGTTGTCTAAAATATAGAACCTTGGCTCACAGTCGAACTTGATCGTGGGCCGCGAATATTTTCGTTGTCCTCAGATGCCTGCGCGTACACACTTCGTCGCTTCCCACTCCAATAAAAAATTTTGTCAGTTTCGGGACTAGCATGGGAGGGTTCGACTCCCGGCTCCTGCCATCCTGATTTCTGTTTTCGGCTCCTGCCATCCTGATTTCTGTTTTCTATGGCTTCCGGAAATCGCTCCTGGCGATTACCATGACCTATTTTTCTCCCAGATCCTGTCATTGTGTCAAGTTGTGTGTAACCGTCTCTAATGACCTCGGTGTCGACGAGACGCAAAACCGAATAACAAAATAAAAGAAAACAGAGTTGCCATCACAATAGAGTGGCTCTGTGGTTCCTCTGCCATCAGTTCTCATCTCGACCTCGCACTGTGCCACAACTCACATAACGTATTCCTACCTAGGACTGACTCTCGGGTGTGCACAGTTGTCCATATTATATATGAGAGATTTTTAGACATCTACTTTAAAAGAATGATTGGAACTATGTTGAGAGATTTCTCACAAATTAATATATACACTCGGCTGTATTTTACACTTTCACTATAGTCTGTCTCATGAAAGAATTCCATTTTTAACAGATATGTTGGCATTTATTCTTTCAGCAGTTTCCATGTAAAAATTGTTTTTTGCCTCTTCCATATTTGGTTTGTGCAAAAGTGCACTCAACTGGCTGTTCAATTGTGCAATATATAATATATATCTTAGGTATTATTTATTAGTTTTTGGCAGTTCAGAAGCTTACCGTGTATGCACAGAACTACAGGAAAACACTTTTCATTTTGATACACTACACAGTTTGCCAGTCAGCTTAGTGCGTTTGTTCAGAAATCACCTGTGATAGAGGAACAAATTGCTTTTTCTACTGAAACAACTGTGAAATGGTTACCAACACAATTGTAAAAAAAATCCTTTCATGAGACGGACTATAGGTGTCACTGAAAGTTTTACTCTCATGCTCGACCTACAACTTTTTCTTGGCTTAACACGTCCGGCCACGATAGATACAGAGCAAGAGAGAGAGAGAGAGAGAGAGAGAGAGAGAGAGAGAAAGAAAGAAAGAAAGAAAGAGAGATATATCTTCGCGAAGACACAGTAAGTGTCCGCGGCAGATCCCATTAGCATAAAACATTATGATAATTGCTACTAGAAAGTTTCTCTTACCGGGCTGAGGTGTGGGTGATGATTTCGCCTTTCTAAGAATATCGCGTGACGTTCAACGAAATTTTCTTTTAACGTTTATTACTTGTTTCGCATGCGTGGAGAATTCATAAATCGTTCCTGCCTCTCTGATAGTTGTATATGGTTTTCAGTTGTGCTAATTTTGGTAGGAGTGTCTATTCCATTTCTCACTATCGGTTAAGATTTAGACTTTACTAAAAATATATATTTCCTTCGTTTAACGATTACGACATGCGTGGACCCCTGAAAACCTCTTACAGAATTCGTTCCTTTTTTCCTTCTTTAAACAGACGGCTGACATAGGAAACAATGCGTTATATATCCATTAAGTGGTATATTTACCTGCGCTTAAAATGTGTTGCAGTTAATTGTAATTATTTTTTATGATACTGATTTACGTGCATTACATGTATGTATCCACGAAAAGAACACACATTTCAAACTATGCCGCTATAAGTTTTAAAATTCGGTACGCCTATTAGAAACATGATTTTTGGGGCCCACAAATTAGCTAAATACAGCACTTTCAGACTGCCGTGACACGTGGGAAAATACCCATCAGAAAAAAACACAAAGGTACAATCATGAGTTGGACTTAAAAAACAATATTTTCCACAAACAGGCAAAGCAAATTATCGTAAAGGCCTCCATCCCAGTTGAGTGGCTTGCGCGTGGAGGGGATACTGTGTTGCACATGCTGGTCAGTAGCACCTTTAGCTTTGTCTCTCTCACACACAAAATCAGCCTGTCTAGGGAGCCACCTTATTCTAGACGTATTGAAGAATTTCATTGAAATCCTGCACTGCCAGAAATCAAACAGTGGATTGAAAATGTCTTAACTCTGCTCGTCACAGCAGTATTCATCATCACTTCCGTTATTACTGGTATTCAAAAGATCGCAAAAACTTACGATATCACTATCAAAGCGATATCGCGATATCGCAGCCCAGACGAGGAGTCCGTGAGCTAAGTGAACCCTGAATACCAACTTGAAGCTGATGGTGGGGAATGATGACGCGACGACACAATGTGTGTTTGCTTTCTTCATATTTCAATCTGACTATATTTGCAAGAGGCAAAATTAGATTTGTAGATAGTAGCATTAAACCCGAATTATATTATGAGAGCTTGCCTCTCAGTTATTGTGCACGTAAGTATTCGTTTATTCCGAGAGAACGCAAGATAAGCAGATTAAAAATATTTAATTTTACTAGGAGAGCGGCATAAGCTACAATCTCTCACACAATCTAAAAATATTAATCTATCATCGGGAATAATAATAATTTGAAGTAAATCCACGCGCTCTTTAACTGCTAGATAAATGCTTAAAGTTTCCGTGCTCTAAAGTTTTCTGTGATGTGAAAAAATTAAGGGGGCTGCCTTCCTGAGAGTAATGGCAAGAGCAAGTGGTATATACATGTTCAATTGGATTGCTCAGTATCTGTCGAACCTATGCCATCACTGACTTTTATGTTCATCTCGGTAAGGTTCACACAGCTACAGGATCTTTTAGGGAGTGTTAATAACGTTAAAACTATAAACAAAGAAGTATTTTAAGTACCAAAAACACTTAAACGTCTCATCTCGCAATTGTTAGTAATTACATTTTTATTCTGTAGCAGAAAATGGTCTTTGTCCGCGAGAGTTATCGTAAAAAATTATAGTTTGAAAAACTAAAAAAGTATGCTTTCATAGAAATATGAACTAAAAAGTTAAAATAATGTTAAAATATAAAGATTTCGATCAACAGCATTAGGATGTCACACTTTTCAGTGTAAGTCACCCTGTTCAAAAAGTAACATTAATGTAAAAGAAGCGTGGGGTGCTTGAATATAAGTTACTTTAAATGTTTTATCGCTAGATGTTCTTAAAAGTAGATAAAATATAAATTACGCCATGGCTCTCAGGTAGGCAGTACGCTTAATTTCGTGCCCTTGACGCGCATGTGCGTCTAATTGTAAACATAAAATCCAACTGTCGTCCGATAAAATCTTATGTGAACGTTTTGAATATGCGTTGCTTAAGTAGCAAGTTATTAACTGCTAAAATTGCCTCCCGCAAAAGCGATCCGACGGGGACCACAGAATTTTTCGCTTGTGGGAAACCGTATTGGACGTTGCTGTTTTCTAGTGTGTTTTATTGGGGTGTTCCCTTCTTCCTCGCCCTTAGCATTTCGTCGCTCCTCCATCGTATATTTTAATTTAATATCATACTCCAGGATTCGCAGACGCCCACAGACATAAAAAAAACTGTGTTATCTTGATGCGATGCACCTTCTAATTACCTTTATTGTTATTATTATTATTATTATTATTATTATTATTATTATTATTATTATTATTATAAAGCCAACATCACGACAAAATAAATCGTGGATATAAAATTGTTTTCGTGGTATAAACAGCAAAGCATTTTATGAATGAATATGAGTTGTATCGGCATGGAAGAGAAGCAAAAGAAATGAAATACTGATAGCAGCTACAGCACAAAAGAATGTTGAATAGCATCAGCAAAAAAAAAAAAAGAGTTGGGGAGATAAAAATATATAGCAAACGATGCATCCCGTAAGGCAGTCGTCGGAGATGACTAAAAAAAGAAGATGAAGATAGCTGAAATGCTCTAAGGTATAAAGTATGTAATTTAAAGAACTGCTGCTTTGAAGTAAAGATCGACAGAGGAAAGATAAATGTCATCAAAAAAAAAATATTGCCAAGAGTAGAATGGCAGACTGTTCAGGGTTTTGAAAGATTATGGTACGAAAACTAATTGAGCTATGCTCATGCGGACTGCGGTACATTTAAGCAAAATTACTGAAATTTTTTTTACAGTAAATATACATTCTACTATTAATATTCCACAGTTAACCTTGACTGATACCAGAATACCACCCACACTCAACTTTCTACTTGTGTTACTGGTTTACATCTTTACACAAAAGCCACATCAAAACTTTCCGAACTCCGACCATAGTGATTATTATCAATATAAGTTATACTTGCTACAACAGGCTGACAACACATAGCCAACACCGACGAAAATATCCCAACAACCAATCAGAAACAAAGTCGATCCGACCTTGGTTAATGAGAAATTTTCGTCGGTGTCGAAGATACGTTGTCGTTGTCGGACTGTCGTGGCAATGTATGTCCGACTTTATGCTGTTATCACGTAGTCATGACGAGCACGACACGACAATAATATTCTTGATGTGAGAGCTTAATTTCGCAGAACGACTGTTACGCGTACCAAATGTAAAGTGATTATTTTTTTTCGAAGGCAAAGAACAGTAGAGAATTTATTTTATGGAAATTTAGTTTATGATTTAGAGTTAAATGAAATTCTTGAAAAATGACAATGATGTAGATTTCAGATACTGTAAAAGCAGTACTTTTATGAGTTTTGTTCATTAAGTATTTATCGGTCTTATAGGAAACTTATTGTCCGCGTTACTACGCAAATCTACTATAACAGTCTAAAACAGTCGACGTATTTAGTCTTGCAAATGTATTTATTGTGTTTCCAACGTAGTACGAAATAACAAAAATAAAAATATCTTCTAATACAAAAGTATTTGTGGAACAACAATTTTCGTCTTGCGATGACAACTGAAATGTTTTCTATTTGATTGATTGTTAATTTCAGATAATCGTGTCGTGCTCGATGGAGCTGTGTATTTACAGCGTTAGAAATAGCCGTTTTATAATAGAACGTGAATAAAATTAAGGGTGTCTATTGCGAACGACGCACGATTCCACGTTAAAATATTTCGTGGTGTTTATCTGTTGCAATGTCTGGCAAGTTAACACAAAAAAATCTTTTGTTAGAACATTTTGCAAGTATTATAGTTTATTTGTATTTTCATAAAATCTGCCCATTAAGTCAATACAATTTGGCAGTCGTATTTATTTTTGAAAAATTATACAACTAACGTTGATGCGCGTGATAGCATTGTACTGACCCATTACTTTTTGCTGGATTTTTAAAGTAGACTATTTATTGTGACTTTCATGACAACATAAATTAAAAATTTAAGTAACAACGTCCGTTTTCATGGAGGTAGTTGGGGAAACTAGCAACTTTCTCCAACTCTTTAAATTGTTCTCTAAAGCTACAATATGCTTAAAGCGATTTGAAGAATCGAACCATACATTAAATTAACTAGGCCAGCTGTGCGAACTCCCCTTTGTAACCACGCCCTCTTAACTAGAATACGACAAACTAACACTACCGAAGATTGCCGAAGTTGGGGGCATCTAGAGTGACAATTTATGCATAGAAAAATAAATGCTTCAATGAATTTATAACAGCGAAACTAACAAATAATTTATTTTATTTAGTATTACCAAAAGTTACAGTTGTTATAGACAGGGTGCAAAATTATTTAACTTATTAAGCAGGAAACGTCTTAAATGGAAACTTCTTAAAGAGGGTTTCACTATATATATGAAGCTAACACAGAACTACCAATGAGTAAAAACAATATTCTGATGTTGGATTCTTTGCAGAAGTTTTCAGTTGTCTTGATTATTTAATTTGGTTTACCTTTCGGGTATTTTCTTTGTGTTTTATTATGTATTTTATATGTATGTTGTGACTACAGTTTGTCTTGGCTTGTTTTGTTTCACCTGGGTTCCTGGGACCAGGGGTGCCCACAAGGGGGGGGGGGATCACAGCGCAAGTTGCGCATTTAGAATTTTTACGGAGGGGGAGGGGTTTCAAGAATGTAATGTTTACTCATAAACAAAAAAATGTTTTCATGATTGTACATGTGCTACCTCGGCATTACATACAAAGTAGGCTAGAAAAAACCAGAGCAGTTGTATTTATTTACGATTGTTTTCACGAAATGGTAGCCTAAATATCTCTCCAGTACTGAAGTGTAACTCGTAAATTTGTTTTTGAGTTTTTTTTTGGGAAGGGAGGGATGGGCACCCCTACCTGGGACGACAGAGTATGGCAATGGTGAAAGCCCATGATTCTACTCAAAATCATCCCCTCTGCAAGAATCCTTAGAACAATATATTACGCCCTCTGTTGGCAACGAGCAAAGGACACATCTCCGCTCGAAGCCAACATTGTTCCACTCTGGCGCGCCGTCTCGCGGCCGGCTGGTTGCGCGCATGCGCACAGGTCGTTGACGTGCGCGCGCACCAGCTAGGCGGGGGAGGGGAGGGATCAAGGCACGGGAGAAGGGGAAACCAAGCGGACTGTGCAATGCGGCTCTGCGCCTTCTCGTCAGTTGACAGTTGGTAGTGCTTGAAACTGTTGTGGTTTGTGGACTGTTTAGCATTGTTTTAACGAGGTGAGTACCAAAGCCTCTTTGAAATCCGTTGATCTAGGAGATTAAATTTTTTTTCAGCCCGCGCGTGGAAAACGCTTTTACCGAAAACCCGCTAGGAAAGCATCCCGGCTTGTGGACAAAGGAAGCTAGTGAGTGTCGTTGGACAGTGTTGTGCCGAAGGTAGCGTGGCTCGTCTTGTGCTGTCAAACTAGCGGTTAGAAGTGGTGCTTACGGTACGTGTAATTAGCTCCAGGCGGTTTAGTCGCTCAGCCCCGTGGCCTGTTGTTCGCGGTTGTTGACCGCTGTTGACTTGTTCGCGACAGCCCGGGGCTCATGGAGCCCACCAGCATACTGACAGTTCCTGATCTCCCAGGAATTTAGCATCGGATAAGTGTTCGTTTGCGTCTTTCACGAGCGCTGTGAATGAACTCCGGAGACCAGAAAATGGCGTCTTCTTTACCGAGCAGAATTCTGTTTTCTTTTCTATTTTTCTGAATCGTTGGTATCGCCGCCCTTAATGTTACGCCCACTTTAATTTTTTTTGTGAATTTTACGTGAAGATGGGTCTTGTCGGCTGCGAACAGTTGGTCTTTTGTGGCTTGTACTGGAAGCCCGTGTAGTGAACCGTACGTATTTTTAACCCAAGCTGTAGATAGGCCGGGGCGTGATGGTATTAATAGCGGCCTTTGTTTTTTAGACGCTCGTCTCCGGGGATGACGTCTGAAGGCGTGGTTTTGATGACTCACAAAGACTTTTCTTTCAAGTCTGATAATGAATGTAGCGGCTACTGTAGTCTTTGCCTGCCTAGTATTAAGCATTTTACTAGTTTTTTTTTATGTCAACTGTAATTCTTTTCAATTAACACATTGTGTGTCTTATGACGCCTATTATAGTAAATTATTGGGACCTTCGATATACGTTTAGTTCGTTTAACCTAATGCTGTTTGTTCAGATTAGCGAACCATAAAATTTAGCATAAAGGGTGGCACATTAAAAAAAGTTTAAAATTAATGATGCTTAGTCATCGATCATAATAGGAGTGCAGCTAATTTCTCAGATTAAAAATACATAACCTTCGACCGTTTCAGAAAATACTGGTATAGGTGACTAGTACTTAAGCAAGATCAGCTGACTTAAGTTTCTTTTTAATAAAACCATGCAGTTTACAAAAGTGAAAGTCCAGAATACAACAGTGGGTATATAAGTATACGAGGCTGAAAAAATCACTGTAGATGGTTCGGGATAAAATGAGCATTTTTTTTTTACTTTCAGATAATTGGTTTACGTGCCACTTTTTAATACAGACACACAGACGAAACTAATCTGTTTTGTGAATATTGTAACGAATTCGAAAGTTAACATCTGAAGTCCCAATAAATACTATTTTTGAATAATTCTAGACCCGATGGTCTTCAAAAGTGCACACTTAAATCGTGAACCACCTATATTAGATGCCTGATATGCCTGCATATACAAACTTGGATTTATAAGAGTAGTTATTTTCATATACCCTGTAAAGACTAATTAGTCTACATATTTATTGAATAATGCTGTACCGGTATATCTTAAACAGAGTAGACAAGTGTTACCATAAGCACGTCTGTAGTGTAGTAACGTCTTTTGTAGCCTGAAAATACGAGCACATACACTAGGTACTCGCTACCAGAGGAACGACTGACGTTTCGTGGCTGCCAACAAAATCTTTTCTTATTCTAAAATACCTAGGATGGTCAAATTTACCAGGTCGGTATACTAAATCAAAAAAGAAAGATAGCCTTCGTATTTTACACACTATCAAATACTTTCGGTTAAATTTAATTCTTGTATTATTAAATATGACTCGTAATGAAAAATGTAATATTACCAGACAAATAATATAAGTTTACATCACTGTCGTAGAAGAACAGATCTGGACCACGGTCGTAGAAGTACACGTCTGGACACTCGCCTATCTACCAATGTATTTTGCTTGACCCCTTGCTGTTTGACTGTAGTTCAAGTTACTGAGAATGTTGTACTTTTTGGCTCTGATCCGGGCGGTCGGACTCGAACTCCGCCCACTTTTTTTCATTGTTAACGTTATAAAGTAAATAAAGATGTCTGGAGCCATGATTTAAATTTTTGAGCTAAGGAAGTGTTGATAAATTGATAAAAAATACGTTTTGATATATTGGTTATATTAGTGGGAGGGAAGTGGGCGGAGTTTGAGCTCGACCGCCCGGATTACAGCGCCAAAAATGTAGAGCCTATTGCAGCATCGGTAACTAGGTGAACTGCAGCCAAACAACAAGGGGGTCAAGTTTCCAGGCGAATGTCCAGACCTGTTCTTCTACTGCCGTGGTTTACATTAAACAAATAACACAAACACAATTTTATAGTCGAAGCGAGTAAATTCCCTAGTTACGTCAACATAATTATTAATTAAACTGTGCTGTAATTTATTCGGTACAACGTTAATATCAATCTTATTTGTTTTTAAACCCAACCAATTTTTTTTTCGGTATATTTAAAGAGTCGTAACCAGGTTCAAGTTTAAAAAGAGTCCCTATTTAATAATTTACGTGTTACGAACATGTTATTGAAAAATGTTACATTTATTTTTATCGCCTTTACGAATATATACAAATAAATGTTTCGTATTCGATGCTGCAGACACGAAGTGCTATTAGTAGGGCCATAGACAATAATAAAATGTTATAAGTAATTATTTAAATTTAAGACTTACTTGGGTGGAAGTTAGGGACTTGGCTCTCACGCCACTGTACTGAATTACAGCATGTGCGATCCGTAACGCATTCCAAAACACGTCATTGTTTTTAGAGGTGTTCATGACTTACAGTCAAGCTTATTATACGAAGTTGTTTTCATTTCATTTTGCTAGATTGTCCATTACGGTATTCAGATTGATACGAGTGAAAATGCTGTTAATCATTTAACGCAAATTTTGCCAATGGGGCAGGTCCATTGCTTCCGCCGCGCCGCTCCCCCATCTCTCCGAAAACTAACATTTTACGTAACAAACATGTCTGTATCGTTAAAATAAAAAATTTCGAAAATTTTAAGAATCGCCACTCATCGTATACCGGCTCAACTGTTGATTTTAGAGGTGTAGTTTGTTAATGAAAAATGTTTCTATAGTGGTTAGAAGTTCTGCGATATTTTTGTTAGGTCAGGTTAGTTAGGTAACCTTTTACGTAGGACTACTTCTAACCACTATAGAAAAAATTTTCATCAATAAACTATACGTCTAAAATCAGTAGTTTGTCAGATATACGATAAGTGCCTATTAATATTTACCGTCGGCAAATTCAATCAGCCCTCCTGTGACCCCCATCACATCGATCGTAATGAGTTGCACACGCAGTGTAAAGTTTTAATGCGTGCTATTGAGTGCAGTTACAGAACTTTCTTAAGGAACCACAAACATTTAATGTTTTTGTTTACATTGAAATGAAAGTGTGAAACGTTCGTTTTAGGGTTGGTGACAAGGGCGCCTATCTTACAGATTGTAAGGGGGGCCAAGATCATAAAATATGTTTGTCAACAGGAACAGATATGGTCTGTATATAAATTTGTAGCCACTGGCATATTTCGACGCATGAAAGCACGTTGATTACGAAACTTATCAAACTGCAAATAGTTACCTATAAGTTTTATTAAAAAAAAAATTATTACATTGTGGAACCCTTCCTTCCCCCCGACCCGGCTCTTACGGGCGCCCTTGGTGTGTGATGTTGGTTTGCAGGAACGTTATTGCTTGTTTATTTATACCTTTAGCATCAGTTAGACTTAACTGTTGTGCCCGTTACGTAATGCCGGCTCCCCTTTCCAGAGGCTCTTAACAGTTCAGTTCACTCAACAGCATTGTTTGTTCGTAAGAGGGATTTGCATTCTAAACTCTAATAATCGTTATGGTAGCCTACCTATTTTTCAAAGCCTATTCACTCTGGCCTAGATATTGATATTGTTATCTTTAATTTGACTTTTAACCCTCAACGAATAATGGAAAATAGTCAGCTATAGGTTTTTAATATTCAGTCTGCCGAACTTTATCATGTCTAGTATATTTGTATTGGTTTTGTCTGTACATGGCAAAAAGGTCACTAAAACTTGCATCATGGTCAGGTGACAGAAACACTGTATTCTCCAAATATAACTTTACAGTGACATCTAACTGTCTTGTAAATATTATTTTGGAATGAAATACCAAATTTGTTTGTAATATTAGCGTTGTTTCAAACTGTCCTGTAAATATTATTTCGAAATGAAATACCAAATTTATTTGTAATATTAGCGTTTTTTCATTTATTTAATACACTTTCTTGCTCGGCTCTCGACTTCTTGGGTTGGTGCAAACTTTTATCACAGACATGTCATCCACTGCATATGTGTGGTGTAATTTTTTAAACCTAACATATTCTCATCCCGACCGGCTAGTTTACGTCCCTGTTTTTTTAATGCAAATTAATACTTCAAAAATTCATTCTTACAGTTTTAGCACTTGCATATCATCGTTTATATATTAATTTTTCTGTTGCAATAGCCCACACCAAACGGATTTTTAGATTTTTACGTCAGAAATATCACATATTTTGTTGTCACAGTAAGCCAAAATGAAGCAAAATAATTTTTTGCTAGCAAACGGTACAATATTTATAAAAAACGCTCTGGCAAATTTGTGTATCGTATGACTGTACACAGTCTCAATTTTTTTCAAAGCATTTGGTTAAAAAATATTCGCGTTATTTACAATTGTTTGAAATAAATGAAAGATCATGGTGCTCTATCGTGCTTATATGTTGACCGGTAACTATACTCTATCCATTCCAAGATTGCAGCTTGTGTCACTCCGCCTGTTCCCGCGCTTGAACGACATTGGCTGTGCAACAAACCGTTGCACCACCTCCGCGTTTCTCGCGAGCTGTCGACTGGCGACAAGTGGAGAAACGGAATCGCGCCTCGCTGTGTACGAATTGGAATCACGATGGACGTGGCATCATCGCGTAAGTCGTAGCTAATCCATTCCATGCACATATAGTATTTCATGCTCACAGAGTGATATTATATTACAGAGGATTAAAATATGCAACTAAACAATAAAATCACCTATCCCGAATTAAAACACAGAAATTTAGCGTAGGACCTATTTCCTGCCGCAACGACATTGTTAACTAACCAGCCAACCAATGGTCGAGAGCTCACCTGTGACAGTGTTTATTTCTGCTGCAACCTTAGAATGGATACAGTATAGCGATTTTCACATCACGGAGTTGTATCTTCCGATACACCCTCAGACGCTTTATACAGTGGGCTAGCGCAGTTTGTTGTGATGAATTATTTGACGTGGGCAAATGTGCGTCCTATGTCTAATCAAATGGGCCTAACTCCTGCATACATGAAGGGAAAATTGGCCTATAGTTAGAGCCACTGATTTTTGGTGAAAAGAATTCTGCAACGACTTGTTTCAATGCCTTACGTGCACACCGGCAACTATGGTTCGTGGTTATTGGCAGAATATAATAGGGCAGAGGCGTGGCTCATTTGACTACACCAACCAGAACAATGTTACCGCGACACCACACGTCCGTGATTTGCAGGTAGGACCCCGAGACACCGAAAGTTAAAAACTTCCAATCACTGACCACGAAGGAGAGAAACACATGTTCACATAAGTAGAGCCCCGGAAATTTCGCGGATTCAACTGAAGAGAGGTTGGATTTCTAAGTCATGTATATGTTGGAAACTATTTCGATTGGGTCATTGTTTATTATACGTGACCTTGCGGACTCCGAACCAATGGCGGACATGCGTAAAAACGCTCACGGACTCCTGCGCTACATCGTCAAATGTTCAAATGCTCACTCACTGGAGCAGCAGCCAATGAACAAATATAGCTGACGACAGTGCACACAGGACTGTGGAGTCTAGCCTGCTGGGCGTTGAACCCGCGAAATATCCGGGCCTCTACACATAAGGCATTGAAACAAATTGTTGCAGAATTCTTTTCACCAAAAATCAGTGGCTCTACCTATAGTTAGAGGTGCGTAAATTTCGCAGATACATTCATTCCAGGTCAGGTTGAACGCCAATTATGTATACTTCATTGTGATGTCTGCGACTTGCTGGCGGCTGTTATGAAACACGTTTGACTACTGCAAGCCAGTAGTAAATAAGGAAATAATGCGAAGTGCTGTCGCTTGCTACCTGCTTGTACGGTTATAAGCCAATGATAATCGAATGTTGCCAGTGGGTGTATAGGACTGACAAGTCTAGGCTGCTGCCAGATGAATCCGCGAAATTGACGTACAGTACCTCTACCAATAGTCGAGTTTGCCAATTGTGTTGGTTATGTTAAGAATGGGCATACAAACACAATGACTACGAAACGAGGAGTGCAAAAATGTACAATTTAGGACTGCACATTCGGGCATAAGGATGAGACTGACGGCCTCTGTTCACGAAGTCACTCACTCTTGGCCATTCGGGTAGTAGAGAGGTGAAGCGTGTGGCAACGTGCGTGTGTTATCGGCGTATCCACTCTCTTGTTTTATAAATTAATTTTTTTAGATTAACACTTTGTATTTATGCGAATCGTGTCTCTTAGAATGCAAAAGGAGCGGGTAGGCCAGAAAATAAGAAGGTCGAAAGGACGCCCTACCCACCAGAGAAAGTGTTAAGACTAGTGATAAAAATGTCCTGAACACATTGTGATATACTGCAGGCTCGTTTGTCATTATCACTATTCAGGCGTATATTAAGAACAGCCATCTCTTTTGAAATCCATAATTCACTCTTCCGCGATAATTACAATTTGTACGTTGACCAGCATCGGAAATGTTGTAGTGTAGTTTATCAACATATTTGTTGTTTTAAATTATAGTGCATAGACAATGGTATCGTAGAGCCACGACACATTTTGTGTAATAGTGTGTGGGCATCAGCTAACTCTTACTTGTTTCGCTAAGACCCGAAGTAGGTCCAGGTAATCGTGGTTTGGGATCTGTGGGCGGTAAGTGGGGGTATCCTTCGTACAGCTCAGGGTCCCCCGCCCTTCTCATCAACTTTTTTTCTTCTTTGGCTCGGAAGCCGAGGATGGACCGTGTGCAGAATACATTGGGTACGGGGCTCTCTCCTGCGCAGATCGTGCCGTCAGTGAAGCGAGTGGCTTCCGAGACTAAAAACGTCTATCCACTCACACTTCTTCCTCCTCCCTTTCACCAGGAATATGTGCAGCTGCGACGTTTTCACTGCTGTTCGGCAAAATTGTCACATGGTCCGGTTGTTATAGTGAACCCAAATTATTTTGGTAGTTTAGTTTTTAATATGCAGCTGAAGATTGCTCGGTGATGTTAGCCTACAGTCCAAAATCTTTTGGCTCACAGCCTTTGTTTCTTTATGTCCTAGAAATAGCCCATAGCCTTACGTGTACATATAAATATGCTAGTTTCTGGGAACATATTTCTAAAACATACACGCAATAGGTATGGACTATTAGCTCTATGTTAGTATAAACAAATGTAAGTTGGACGATTTATAACTGTCGAAATAAGCGTGTTTAAAAAGTATGCCTTGCTTGTATTAAACGATTTAGTACATGCCATTTTCCCCAATAAGGTGATATTGGTTAGCAGAGTGATCAGGGACGCAGGACCAGTCAAGATGTTGAAGTTAAAATTTTCATTCGAGAAATAAAAATTGTAATATATATATTATAACAGACATTTCTAAGTTATTCATATATTCACGCAAGTTTTTGGTCTAGGCGCTGCGAGGCTCGCGATCGGAGTGAAAGATTTATTGATTGAATAGGATAAGATTAATTTGTTTACAGACACTATTAAAACTTGTTACTCAAGTTTCTTAAAATTACGTCAGTCACACATGAATGTACCGTTCGTGGTCTGCAGCACTCTGTCGCCGAACGCTATTCGCCAATTCACCACCGTCAGTAGGACCTTCCGCGCACAGGCTTGAACGCCATCGTTCGAAATCTGGCTGCAACTCGCCCTATTTATGCCACCCGCGTCTCGATACTGACCATTCTTCACGCTCCCAGATGACGCTGGCCGTACCCGAAAGCTCTAGCTGCCCAGACCAGAGTCCGTAATCGTTCTGGAGAGCGCCGACATGCCCTGCCCGCCCGAGCCAGCTCATGAGGGATTGTCTGCTCGTATGGCCCAAGGGCGTGGCGGCCTCGCGTGCGTGACCCGGGAATGGAATGCGTATTGTTAAACTGTATTCAGCTCAGTCGAATTATTCTTACACGATTTAAAATGTATCGCGGAAATACGAGTGAATGTTTTGACAGTGCTGTGAGCATTCTGCTTTAGACTAAGATTAATTTTAATTTCCATTAATATCGCTGTCTGACTCCATTGTTGTCTGTCTCGCCTTCAGCCTATGTCTACATTCCCAAGCCCTGGCGAGCAACAGAGACTGAAGTTACTGGCTGCCGGCAACGGTGGCCAACATTGCTAAACTAACATTCAACAGAGAAGCCTATGCCCTAACTTCAGAAATTTTCGTAACCGTTATTCTAATTGCTTATACTTTGTCAAATTCACGAGTTTAATGCATTGTAAGAAGAGTTGGATGCAGCGGTGAAGCGTGTTTGTGTCGAGGGAAGCGGTGTTTAAAAATAACTGGACACTGTCAGAGTTGTTAATGGATCTGTAGACTCTTAAGGGGCCTCCCTAGATAGGCTGCGTTTGTGTTTATGTGTGAGGTAGGAGTGGTAAGAGTGCCACTAACCGACGTGTGTAATACATTATCGCCTCTCCATGCAAGCCACTCAGATGGCGTGCAGCGCTTTATATCCTTTTTCCTATGGCACTTTAAGCGGTGACCACATTATTTTATTTATGGGCAGCGTAGTTCAAAGTCTAACGCTTGTTTCTATATTTATGTTTTTCGAATCCGATTGTTAATTTTCAAGACACGGCAGTTTGAAAAACCATTTTTGCCGTTTTAAGGGGCCAAAAAATAATGTTTCTAATAAACGTGCCGAATTTTTAAAACTATAGCGACATAGTTTGAAGTGTGTGTTCTTTTCGTAGATATACAAATATAATGTGCGTGAAATAGTTTCGTCTAAAAGAGAATAGTCGTAACTCGCTGCAGCCCATTTGAATGGCAGGTAGGGAGGCTCTATACAACTGCCGCATGAACAGCGATGCAGCGTGTTAGGAGCAAGTTTATTAAAGAAATACCTCTAAACGTATGGTTGATATCTTTATCTACGAAAAGAAAACACATTTAAAATTGTGCTTTTCTGTTTTCGTTTTATAAATACCATTCTTAGATGCATGATTTCGGGGCACCTCAAAATGGTTAAAAACTACATTTTCATATTCAAACTGCTGTCACGTAAAAACACCAACTGGAATCGTTAACCAAAAATAGAGAAGCATTCGCTAGACTGTATTGCGCACCTTCCGTAAATAAAGTATGGTCGCCAAAGTTGCATTCGTTCAAGTGAATGACAGTAAAATGTTTGCACAGCATAAATTTAATTTGGAATATTGAAAAATAAAAGGTGAATGTATTAATGGCACGATCACAATACGAGGAATCAAGATATAATTCAATTGTTTTGATTTATTTCGTTTGCAATTTTAATTTCTGCTGCAACCTTAGAGTGGACAGAGTATAGTTTTTACCGCCTGCCTGTTTTCGTACCTCAAGTGCATCATCTAGCCCCTGCTGTACAGTGTCATTAAGACCACGGGTCTCTTGTTATGCTAGTTATTAAGTTATATATATATTTTTAATTCTGTAAGGGATTAGATATTACAAAACCGTGACATAGAAATGTTGGAAATTTTTTGTACTATGTAGTCTAATTTTCTCAAAACGTTCGTGTTTATAATTTTGGCTAGTTATTAACTTCAAGAAAATTTTATTACTTCGATAATTTGCCAACATATCAACATATGTATTTAAAAAATTAAGCTACGTAGTACAAATAATTTCCAACATTTCTATGTAATGGTATTGTGATATCTAATCCTTTACGGTATTAAAACAATTAACTTGCAAAAAACAGCAAAAATACGAACTGTTGGCCTTCAGGACTTGCACTCTACTGCCAGCAGCGCGAAGCTATTTCGCCGGGTACACGACCTCGGTAATTGGAAATACTCCACTGGATATTTCCAGCATACACGTGCCCAGTATATAGTATGATATAATACTGCTTCCTATATAACTCTGCCGCTAATAGTGCAAGAATAAGAGATGATTGCGATGGTGGGAGTTGAATTCTATTGCGGTGGGGGTTGAGTACGATGGCGAAATTTTCTCCCAAGTTCTAGAGACTATCAGATAAACTTTTTTTTTTTCGCGTGTCACCGTGCAGTCGTCCTAAAAAAAAATAAAAGATAGTTTGTTCACTATCAAAGAAAATTTATATTATACCTGCAGATATTTCTAAGTGTTGGAGAACCCAACCATACAGTGGCTGCTCCAGCTTCAGGCATGGGCGAACCAGGTAACCACACTGGGCTTCGTGCTCAAATGGGTTTCATGGTGACATTTCCACACCAGCGTTTACGTTAGATGAATGGCAGAAATAATACAGTATCGTTAAGCTACCTCAACACCGAAGCACTTGCTGACTTACTAGATGCGACACGGGCACATAGAACCCTGGTGGTTATTTAAAAGCATTGGTGCCTTGAAGTAAAGTGTTAAAATGTCGCTATTTTTCTGGTTTTATTTTGAACAACTTTTATCACAAGCATTTTTATTTCGTTAACATGGGATGTTATTATGCTATCCTTGTTTTACGTTGCCGCAGCGTGCGTTGAAGACCTGCTGACTGGCATAGTAAACTTCAATATCTACATTAAAATTTTTATCTTTCCCTCTTGTGGCTCGCATTCGATAACATGGCTTCTGCATTTCTCGTAACGGTGCAGTATAGCGTATATTTTGTTATAAAAGAACAATTCAGGTTAACTTTTTATGTAAAATGTTTTGTCATTGTTTGATTTTGTAAATTTTTCATTTATACTTTTGATAATTTGTTCTGTGGTTGGTGGTAGCATTGATGAAGTTGCTTTGTTAGGTTACGTACTTTCGCACATATAAAACACATACGTAGTTGCTGATGTGTTTAGTTACTGTTGGAGATGCTACCATGATGAATTATTGCCGGAGACCTCGCAAGGGTTAGGACTTCTTGTACCTCCGGGTATGTCATTATTATTAATTAAATAAAAACCTTTACAATAGTCTATTGCTGAAAATATGCTTGTCATGTACTTCATACATATGTCACGTACTTCATACATATTTCACTATTAACCACATACCCCGATATTCACTTTCATAATATTTCTAGTTACACCTCTAGCGTGTTGTATTGGCCTGCCTTTGGCTTTGTCTTGTGGCAGAGGTCCATACCCCAGTTTACTGTGCTGCCAACGTGAATAAGTTCTCCCAATGCCACAAGCAAAGTTATTTTCGGGGACTGCGTTGCCTGTCCCGGCCCGTGGAGCTCAAACGTCCTCGTCGCATCCCTTTTTCACTGGCAGCAGCTGCCGGGCTCGCCGTACACATGTTAAAGCCACACACATGTCATAGCGCATTTGGGATGTGACTCTGTACTACTTAGTGGCATCTTGTTGCGCGCTGGGGATTGTTTATATGACGAGCAGGCAGTCCCAATGCCTTCACATATCTACTGCAGCGACATTTCGTATCTCCATGCTGGATGGCTTGGAGACCTGCAGCTGTATTTCGCATATCCATGTGGGGTTGTTTGAATACTTCCAGCGGTATTATGAATCTTCATGCCGAGGGGCTCGGATACCTGCAGCGGTAGGCTTATTTCGTATCTCCATGCTGGGTGGCTTGGAGACCTCCAGCTGTATTTCGCATATCCATGTGGGGTTGTTTGAAGACTTCCAGCAGTATTATGAATCTTCATGCCGAGGGGCTCGGATACCTGCAGCGGTAGGCTTATTTCGTATCTCCATGCTGGGTGGCTTGGAGACCTCCAGCTGTATTTCGCATATCCATGCGGGGTAGCTCAAATACCTCCAATGGCATTATGAATCTTCATGCCGTTTTCTTATCTCCATGCCGGGTAGCTCGAAGACCTGCAGTAGCTGTCTTCACACAATCTTCCTACAATTCCCTTTTTCAACATGACCTATATTGTTCTGTATTTCCGCTAATTTTTACTTTATAACAACGCCCTAATCAAGTGAAAACTAAGGTAGGCTAAATGTAACATGCTCCAGTTTTCTGTATCACAAGTTTTTGGAGCATTTTCTTGCAGATTGTGTTCAAGATTAGGATTTTTGTTGTATTTTTCATTTTTTACTTTTAATCAGCTTATGTAATTTTTTAATAGCAGCTCATAATATATAATTTACTGGTTATGGTTGACAGAGCAGGATGTAAATGAACGCACAGTTGGCTTATGGTGTGTTAAGGCAGTACCAGTGTTTTCAACGATCTGAATTTGGTTTGTAAAGCGGTGTTTGATGCTACGAACCAGCAAACACAAGTCAATGTCAATTTAACATGGAACTTTAAAGAAGTGGACCATGTATGAAGCGGACAACTAAAGTAGAAATGTTATGCACTTTGAAAGGTTAATCGATTTGACTCGTGGCAGGTAAAGGTACGCCAAAAGTTTGTTGTGTATGAAATCAGTCCTGTATTAGTACGTTATTTTCATTTAGAGCTTGTAAAATCTATCAAGTGTAGCAACAGTTTCCATATATTATTTTTTGATGAAGATACTATGAATGTAGAGAACAGGCTGTTGGATATATACATGTTGGATTTGTACACACAAGAAGATGGTAGTCAGTCACTTTCTGTATTGCTATGAACTTGGTCATGCAAAAGCAGATATTTTAAAAGAGAAGCTACTTGCTTTTTGAAACATACATTGCCTTTGAAAAAGTAAGCAAGTGGCGATAGGCTCAGACGGCCCACCTGTAATTTGCAAAACCTAGCATCTTAAATCTGAAGGCTGTCATGTTCTAACAAAGATTGGCATATGTGCCTTGGTTGTTGTTCACCATTCAAATGGGACATGTTGGATTTGGAGAGCCACTGTGAAATGAATGATTTAATTGGTGTTCATTTAAAGTTTCTGTACTTCTTTCCGGTCCGATAAGATCTAGTGATACAATATTGAATATAGCAACAGACAACACTTAGATGTGTAAATGACCAGTGATTGAGAATAGTCTTTAAGTTATAGCAAGAATCCTTGGAACAGTGGCGCATAAGGGAAGTATTTTATTAAATGCATACCCAAAGCAATTTAATATCAACAAATAAGAACCCACAGAAAAACCATTCATTGCAGTAAATTTAGGACCTTAATTATTTTTGCTTATGTGCTTCAGCTGCAGAATTTCCGTGTATGCTGAAGCTGGAAGTAAACATTTGAAGGGATGGAGTCAAATGCTAGCACAATCTAAATTTTTCAGATATGTCCTATTTTTCCTTAGAGAACCCTGCACCAGAATTTTGTATTTTTATCCTCATGATAGGTGGCCCACGACCTGTAGTGACAACTTATCGCCGTGCATGGTGGCTGGAAAACCTGCAGCGGTATTTCGTATCTCCATGTCGGGTAGTTAGGACACCTGCAG